>JARHVA010002187.1:2092500-2127500 GCA_037957365.1 Torreya grandis
GATACCAATGAATCTCCCAAGACACCCCTCACTACAGTAGAACCCAGTCCTCACTTTTCACCTAAAGAGAATGGTAGCTCACATCCCTCTAGTAAGGTCCAAGTTACCATTACTCCCAAGGTTCAAGTGATCACACCACCTCTTTATGATATAATTTATAAATGTATCATTCCCATGGCTAAAATTAATAATAAAATTGAAAAATTAAATAACCACTTCAAGATGCTAATATACCATCCCAAGAAATTATCTTTTTAATTCATGTAGTTGGTAAATTACAACACCAAGTACATATCCTTACCTTGGAAAAAAATGGTTATAAGTCTTGGATGGATGCCAATTATTTACAAAGTAACCCTCTTCTGAATACATTCATAAAAGCTTCATTGCCTAATCATTTCCAAATACCATCATTACCTCACTTTGATGGAACTAGAGATCCATATGTACACCTTTAAGCCCTTTGAAAGGCTTTTCCATCTCATTCAAGTCATTTCATTCTACTAAAGTTTTTCTAGTTGACATTAGTGGGGGAATCATAGAATTGGTTCTTTCATCTACTCCCCATTTGTTCCTTAAACACATATAATGACTTAGAGGAGGCATTTATCAGATATTACATAGTAAACATAGGCCCTCATGTTACATATGAGAAACTTGCCATACTCCAACAAAATACTTTATAGCCAATCAGTGATTATATCTTATGATTCAAGAATCTTATGTTAATATTGATCTACAAACCAAAAAACTTAGAGATTTAGCATATATTTATTAAGGGGCTTCTCCAACCTCTCCTTGAGAATTAATTATATCAAACAGAGTCTTATTTTAGACACTTATGTTATACAATTATAGATTTATAAAAGAAATTAGGATTGATTGAGGTAGATTCATTTGATCAGATTACTCTATATTTCATAGTAGTATCTATATCTACAACTCCTAGCACACAACATCCACCATGTCCTAAACAAGATAGGATACCATAACCAAAAAATCAATCGGTTGAGAATAGAGAGCTAGTCTCTAGAGTACAACCTATAGTATGTACTATAGAGAACAACATCAAGGAATCATTACAATTTGATTCAAATCAAGATAGCCCATCTATCATATTATTATCACTATTAGATAAGAGGTTAATCACATTAACTTCTACTTATCGATGAGATCCACATCTCCTACATAGATAGCCACATTGGCCCATTTGTAAATATCATCATATTTTTGGAAACAAAGATAATGAATGTTATGGACTTAGATATTACATTACTAGATGTGTTGATAATAGCATCATAACATTCACATAGGGGAAACTGAGATATCCTCCATCATGGAACCATAGACCTCATTCATCCATGACTGAGTCATTCTAGGACATTCCTTTACAAGAATCATTGGTCATTCATTGTAAAATAAATATAAGTTCTAAGATAGAGCCTTATAAAAGATATCCTATTCCACCTACTTAGAAGGTTTAAAAACCCATACAGTGAGAACAACCTACATATAACACTTTAGTCTAAGGAGTACATAGTGTAGTTCCATATACATATCTAGTAGAGTCACAGTGACCACAATAGAGTACTTCTCTAGATAAATATATACTATGACTAGATTTTACAGGTCTTGTCTCATGTAGTAATCTGATAGGTTAAGATTAAATGAACCCACATCATAGAGTGTTGTTCTTGAGAGATATCACAATAGAGGACACAGGGTATATGGTTATGGATAGATGAGCCTTCTTCATATCACATAATTTTAGTTACATGGCCAATAAAGTTACATTTTTTATAGTCTCCATGGATAGATATAGTTAGTACACAATAGATAGTATCAGATACTAATCATATTTCTACATACCATGAGTAGTATGGTCACTTTTTCAATTTTTGATTAGGGTTTAGATAGTGATATATCACAAAGTGATATAACACACATTCATACCAAGATTAGTTCATAGCTTTAGTTAGTAGGGAAATGATGGAGCCAAAGGTCTAGCTAGCCTTTGTATTCTTGAGAAACTCTTGTGGAAGTAATACACATAGCATGCTATCTTACATCCTCACATACTAAAAACTAACACTCCTAATTACCCATAACTATCCATAGCCAAAAATAGCTTATTGTTAGGACTTGTTCTAAAGTCTTAACTTAGCTTAGGATTTTGGTAAGTTTATTTTAAATAATAAATGTAAATGGGGCATGTTTATTTTTATAAAGACACCCCCATAAATAAATTAACTTAGTTTTGTTTAGTTATTTTTATATTTTGTGTTAAATAATTAGAACTACATTTTGGGTGGAATTCTCATGGGAGTTGGTTAATAGGTTAGTTGGTTTTTACTGGTATGTGGTGAAAAACTATAAACATATTGGCACCCTTTGTATGTACTAATTGTATTTTGATTAATAAAATACTTGTCGACCCACCTTAATGGGCACAAAATTTATCTTAGGTGATTTTATTTGGTTAAATCTATTGGAGTGTTATCAGTGGTATCATAGCATGGTAACTTGGTAAATTATTATAAAATTCAAAGTAAAAGGGAATGTAGTGATCTTGGGAAGAAGAGATGAAAGAATTTATGTGATTGGATAAGGAAGGCTCACATGAAATTAATTTTGACAAATATAAGGTATGCCCCTTATTAATATACTTTGGAGTTAATATTTGAAAAAAAATTAAATATCAAATCTTTCAAATATGTTTTTCAAAAATTTGATTGGATGACTTTAAGAATTAAAATACATCAAAAAATTAATTTTGTATGGCTAATCTAAGAAGCCAAAAACATAATTTTTTCATCCTATATTTTTTAAAGCTTGATCGATTGATTGATTCTAATTTTTAAAAATCTGCCCAATAATCCATTTGTATAGATTTATAAGCTTAGAAAACCCCTATAACAAAGTGATATGGCCTCCATGAGTTTGTATAAAAAATTAAAAAAATATATATAGATAAATATCTATCAATTTTAAGCTTTTTTATGCCAAAAAATATGATAAAAAACTATCCTGAAAGCTTTTAAATCAAAATTTTGAGTTGTATGGCTTAGTTTTAAATTTTTAAAACTCCCATAGAGTCAAAAAATTCCAGCCATATTTCATTTTTAAAGAAGACTTCCTTTTTGGTAGTTTAAATTTGCTTAAAATTGCTTTAAAACTTTATTATTTGGCCCTATACGGATTTGTAAGGCCTGATACATTAAAAAAAGAGTTCTAGGAATTATTTTTTGCAAACATGGTGTCTTTGGATTTAGCATGGCATTGTAATATATCTGAAAAATAATATTTTTCATTTTATAAAGTTTGATTAAATATTTTATGGTTTGAGGGGTCCATGAATCAAAGAGCTTTCTACTTTTTCCAAAAGTTTCACGGATGAATTGATTTTTACTTGGAAAACTAATTTTTTATTTTTATTTTCCAAAGATTGAAAATCAAATTTAAAAATAAATTTCTCATTATATTTCTTGTAAAATCTCATAGAGTAATTGGAAAGCATGATTTTGTAAAGACCCTTGGAAGTTAGAGGTCCAGGGTTCAAATCTTTCTTTTGGTGAACTTTTATATTTGGGCATTTAATTTTTGGAAGAACATTCCATTTTTTTGGAAAATTTTACATGTTTTTAATACTGTAAATAACATAGATCATGTGAAATAATGAACTTTAATGGGAGAAAATCAATATTTGTGTGTTTGATTGGTGAACTAAGGGTGTAACTGGTGAAATAAGGGTGTAATTAGTGAAATAAGGATGTAATTAGTTTAAATCTTCTATTTTGGTGAGGTTAAATGCAAAACCCATAAAAAATATATTTCTTTTAATATACATAGAGGTTAAGTGAAAAACCCCATAGAATCATTATTTTGTGCAAAGTGTTATTGTGCTTGTGTTTTTATTTCATTTTTCACACTTACTTTCATTTCAAGATGCCAAAAATTTAAAATTTACTTTTAGATGGTGATAGATTAATGATTTCTAATTATTCTGATTAGAAACATTTGATGGAAGCTTCATTAGTTTTTAATGAAAAATGGGATATTGTAAAGAATGAAAATCCTACATTGCCTATAGAACAAGCCAAACTTGATATTTTTAGTCTACATGATTCTAAGGTCCTAAATTTAATCAAGTGTTGTTATAATCATGATACTTACATACATATTGAAACTTCTCTCCATAGTTACACTACATGGAAAACCTTATCTGATTTATATGATAAGAAACCTAAGAATAAGAAGATAGACATTTCTATGCAGTTGTTTACTTTGTCATTAGAGAAAGATGGGGATATGGGAGAATATATGTCTAAGTTGAAGAATATTATTACTGAGTACACTAAGGCTATGTTTGGAAAACTAGATGATGATCTCATAGTTACTACTGCATTGAAAGGACTACCTAGGTCCTATAAGAACTTTGTAGAAATGTTGTATGTCTCTGAAAAGATCACATGCATCACTTTTGATAAATTGGCTGAGTTGCTTATTAAACATGACCTCTCTCTACCTAAGAAATGAAAGAAAACTAAGGAAGCCCATGTTTTAGAGTCTACACCTAGTTCATCTTCTTCTAGTCAACAAAATAATTGAGGGAATAGTTATAGAGGGGGTCAAGGTTATAGAGGAGGCATATATCAAAATTGAGGTAGAGTTTATTCAAATCAACAACAATATAGCCATTCTCATTCAAATGATATGAGTGATAGAGGATGTGGTCACAACTCTTATAGAGACAGAGGTCAAGGTAGATCAGAAATTCAATGTCATAGATGTGGAAAATTTGGTCACATTGCCTCTCAGTGTAGGAGTCCTTTTGAAAAAATTTAGAGGCTAAAAAAAGTGACTAAGTATAACTATGATCAATATGTTGATTATGACTATGATGAGTCTAGAAATGCTAATTATGAATTTGCATTCACTAATTTAGGGCACACTGATTATATAGAATATGAGGCTAGAGATGAGCCCACATATGTATGGGTTTTATATACAGGAGCAACCAAACACATGACATTTAGGTGAGACTTATTTTAGACTTTCAAAGAAGCTTATCTCTCTCAAATTTCCTTGGTGGATAATTATTTACATACTCCACAAGGTCTTGGGTTTATTTGGATTTTCCTTCCTAATGGATCAATCAAATACTTGGAGAATGTCTGGTATGTTCTCACATTGCAAAAAAATCTTCTTTCCTTATTAACTATTTCAAAGAAAGGTTATCAAATTGTTCTTGAAAATGGGCTAATTTATATCAATTCAGTGAAGAATGGATACAAACCCATGTATACAAGATATGAGGATGGAAATTTGGTTAGATTTCATTGTAAAGTACTTCCCCCCCATAATAGAACTTGTAGTTATTAAATCAGGTATAGGTACCATGTCTACATAATTGTTGTGGCATATCCGTTATGGGTATTTGAATGTTCACTCTTTAGTGGAATTGTAGAGATATGGTATGGTGAGTGAGATATGGTATGGTGAGTGGGTTACCCACTTTTCAAAAAGATAGTATTCTTTGTTAATCATGTGTTTTGGGTAAATAAAATCAGAAAAAATTCCTAAGAATTATTCATGGAGAGATAATAGATGTTTGCAATTAGTTCATAGTGATGTATGTGACATGAAGAAGTCATTTATTGGAGGGTATAGATATTTTGAATTATTTATTGATGATTTTTCTTGGATGAATTGGGTGTTTTTCATGAAAAATAAATTAGAAGTTTTCACTAAGTTTGTTGATTGGTTATACTTAGTTGAAAAAGAAATAGGTTCATAGTTAGCCACTCTTAATTTATACATTGGTGGTGAGTATGCTTCAAATGAGTTTTTAGATTATTATCAGGAACATGACATTCATTGATAATATAGTAATGCTTACACTCCATAGGAAAATGGAGTATCTAAATGAATGAATAGAACTTTAGAGGGCACAACATGAGCTATGTTATACTATAAATAGCTTGATGATAAGTTTTTGGATGAAGCCATTAATACTGTAGTGTATTTGATAAATAGGTCCCCCACAATTGCACTTTTGGGAAAAACTCCATATGAGGCCTAGTATGGGTTTAAACCAAAAGTTAAACACTTAAAAGTCTTGGGATGCCTTTATTTTTCTTTAGTTCCCACTAAATATAGAACTAAGTTAAAACTATGAAGTCAAAATTGTATCTTTCTTGGATATTCAAAAAATAAAAAGGGGTATCATTTGCTTTCACAAGATATAGGAAAATTCATAGCGAGTTGGGATGTAATATTTGATGAATTTGGTACTATGAACACTACAAAAATTGATTCTCAATTTGACAGGTTAGAGAGGAAAATTGTCAAACATGATAAGGGATTGAATAATGATGGTAATTCTTTGAGGTTATGGTATGAGACTAATATCCATATAATCTCCTCTCCTTCATCTACTAATTCATAGGTTGATGACTTAGAATATGTTGAAAATTCTCTAAGTCTTCCTTTGAATGATGCACATGATGAGAATTCTAGTGGTCTTGATTTGAATAATTTGAATAAGTATCCAAAATTGGCTCCAAGTACTTTTTATAACTTGAAAGTAGATGAATTTGGTTTAACAGGTTTAAGGAGTTGTTGTAAATAGGTGAACTATGCAATGGTTGTTACTAATTCTTCCACTGAGCCATCTACTTTTGTGGAGGCCTCTACTAAACATGTTTGACAACAGGCAATGCAAAGTGAGTATGATGTAATACTTAGCAATAACACTTGGGTTCTAGTTGATCCTCCTCCACATGTTCAACCCATAGGATTCAAATAGGTTTATATGACTAAGTATAAATAATATGGCTCCACTGATAAACATAAGGCAATGCTTATTTCAATAGGTTATGCACAATAAGAAGGTATTGACTATAAGGAAATATTTGCACCAACTGCCAAATGGCACACTATTCATATGGTACTTGCCTTAGAAGCATAGAATGGTTGGAAAGTAAATCAAATGGATGTTAAAAGTGATTTTTTGAATGATTATTTTGAGGAAGAAGTATACATGAAACAACCTCAAGGTTTTGAGAAAGTGGGTGCAAAATCTAAATTATGTAAATTGATAAAAGCTTTGTATGGGCTCAAACATGAACCTAGGGCTTGGTATGAGAAACTGTATTCATACTTGAAGATAATTATATTTAAATGAAGTGAATCTGATGATACTCTCTAATTTCAAGTGCAGGGTAAGAAATTAGTGATTCTTGTTCTCTATGTCGATGACTTATTTATCACAGGCAATGATGAAAACCATAACAAATCTATGAAGAAGGAATTAAAATATGGGTTTGAGATGATAGATCTTGGACTTCTTCACTACTATCTTGGCATAAAATTAACTTAGAAAGATCATAGTGCTTTTATTTCATAAACTAAGTATATTTTTGAGTTATTAAATAGGTTGGCATGAGTGATTGCAAACTTGCACTCACTCTCATAGAAAGTAACTTGAAATTATCTAAGAATGATAGTAGTTCCTTTTTTGATGGCACCAAATATAGTTAGTTAGTGGTAGGTTTGATATATTTGATGACTACAAGGCTTGGCATATCATTTTTAGTTAGAATTTTGTCTAGGTTTATGCATGAGCCTAGAAAAATTCATTGGCATGCAACAAAAAGAGTACTTCATTAACTTCAAGAAATGAAAACATATGGCCTTAAGTACCATCACAACAAAAAATTCAAAATTTTTAGGTATTGTGATGCAAATTTTGGTGGATAAGTGGATGATAGAGTATCCACAATAGGATACACTATGCATATGGGTTTAGCTACCATTGTTTGGTGTTGTAAGAAATAAGATACAATGACAAATTTGTTATTAGAATTAGAGTACATTACAACATGGGACGCTTCCAGAGAAATTGTTTACTTACAGTGCATTCTTGAATATCTTTAGGTTTATCAAATTGCTCCTACATAGTTATACATTGATAATCAAAGTGCAATAAATATGTCCAAAAATATAATATTTCATGCCAAAAAAAAAACATATGGATGTCAAATATCATTAGCTATGAATGCTGGTGGAAAAGAAATCACTTGATCCTATATATTGCCCAATTTTTTATTAGACAACTAACTTTTTCACAAAACCCCTTCACAAAATCAAATTTGAAAAAATTAGAAAAATGCTTGGCATGGGTCCAAATAACTAACTTTAGATCATGGGGGGTTTGATAGGACTTGTTTCAAAGTATTAATTTATCTTAGTAATTTTGTAAGTTTATTTTAAATAATAAATGTAAATGGGTCATGCTTATTTTTATAAAGACACCCCCATAAATAAATTAACATAGTTTTATTTGGTTAGTTTTATATTTTGTGTTAAATAATTAGAACTACCTTTCAGGTGGAATTATTGTTAGAGTTGGTTAATAGGTTAGTTGGTTTTTACCAATATGTGGTGAAAACCTATAAATATATATTTTTCAATGCAAAAAGGTTAACAACATATTGGCACCCTTTCTATGTACTTATTTTATTTTCATTAATAAAATAATTGTGGACCCATCTTAGTTGGCACAAGATCTATCTTAGGTTGTTTTGTTTGGTTAAATCTATTGGAGTGTTATCACTTATAAAAAATATAGATTTTACCAAATCCTATTTTACCAACATTAAACCAACTCAACCCATCCAAATAATTTACCAACCTCAAACTAGCTCAATTTATCCCAGAAATTTCCTAATTACAAAATCAATAATCTTTTTCTCAAATATAATTACAAACCAAATAAAATTATTTAATTACATTCAAATCAAAATACAAAACAATTATCACACTAATGAAAATAATTAAATCACATATCCCAATTACCATTTTACCAAACATACACAGCCACAACATCAATACCAAATCAACTACTTCTAAAACAATCATATGTAATGAATATAATAATATTTCTCAAATCCCATAACATAGTACACATGAATCAAAATCCAAAAAATATCCATATATATATATATATATATATATATAGCAATGTTTTCAAAACATATAAATCATATCATGAATGGGAATCATGCCCTCACTGTCAATCTCACTCTCTCCTCTAGTACTAGTCCCATAGTCCAGCCTAGCACTTGATGACCCTACACCTCATTGAGCTCCTAAATTCCTCTTATGTTTACTCTGTCATTCTAATAACTACCCATGCTCCTTGCACAAGTCTACATACTACCTCTAAAGATCTATGTACTCATATATAATCCACATACTCACTGATCCATAATTAGGTGGAAGAATCCTATGCCTATCTAGCTTAGTCCTCAACTTATATCTCTCTCCCAATGCTCTAACATATATAGTTGTTGCTATAGCAGCTCTATCAAATAAATGAGCATAAACACTAGCTTTAACTATCACTCACTCTATCAAACCCTCCTCCACTGCATCATCAAGAACATGTTGCATGAGCTCTTAGAGTGTCAACTCAATGATGGTCTCCTAGAACCCATCATCTCCACCTCCTCTCCCAGTAGGTGCTTCATCCTGAGCACCTCCCACTCCACCTACACATTACAACACTATGATAGATATACATTTTACAAATAAGATAAAACAAGCACAAAATTGTACATAATTCAAATATAATAAATTCTTACCTCCCATCATTTAGATCAGAGTGGGATCCTCATATTCAAGGGCATCCCCTCCATTAATAAGATATAAAAAATACCACTAATGCCTCATCCACCATGTGGTATATGACTCTGTGCATGTAACATCATCTACATCAAGAATATCTATAGCCACATCTCACACATCCAAAGGTATTGATGCTAACTCAACCTTAGTAGGCCTCCCATAAGCTCTTGCCCTCATTGGTGTCTATTCACTCCTCACCCACACCAATTATATAGGGGGCACATCGTATGGTACCGAAAACTATCTAGTCATGTTCTCATACTAAAATCCCTCATACACTCTAGCCTAGTAGTCAGGTAACCAACAATTGATCCTCATATACTGTAACTGCACTCCATCCTTGGGCTACCTAAGGAATCCTCTATAGGGCCTCCATATGATATCCTAAGCCACCAATCTATCTAAAACTCATATATCATGATCTATCCTAGGAGACTAGATATCCAACATACTCATCCACCACTCCCCAAATGGTTGTGGGGGTACCCACCTCTCCCTCATTAATCCTACCAACTATACAATTACTATGTGCTCATAAGCCCAATAATGAAATAAAGTAGCCATGTTCACACTACCACTGAATGCCTCTTGAGTAAACTAGTAAAGATACCTATATAAGTGGGTCAACATAGTCCTATCCCATGAGAACATAGTTCCATACACCTCTATACTACACATGATCCTATCTATCCTATATAAAATTGATACCCCACTCCCATCCACAATAACAAATGAATCTAACAACATGGCCAACTACTTTCCAAGGGATATAACACTAGATTATACTATAAACAATAGCATCACATTTCTATCATTGCCTTTTTGATGTATATGTTAAGGTATACCAGTAAAATAAAAAGATGTATGATCAATAGCATTTGCACCCATGTCATACTTTAATGTCACCAAATGTCCACTAACTGGCAAATTTAGAATATGGTACACATCCTCTAGAGTAATCATAATCTCCCTAGTAAGAATCTAGAAAGTACATGTATCTACACTCCACATCTCACATAAGGTAGTAATTAGATACCTATCCCACTACACAATGCCTATGTCACACACATGACCTAACCCTACCCTATCCATCATAGCTCTCTCATCAGTTGATAAAGGTAATAATATTAGTATCTCCATCAACTAGCCTCTATAGAAATCCCTCATCCATACCTTGCCCTATACAAACACTAAAAACCAACATATATATCAGTCAACCATGCCAAGTAAAATATCTAAGCTATAAAACAAATACGTTACAATTCAAAAACTTAGAGAATTATCCCTAGTGGACAACAACATTCTAGAAAGGACACCAACACTAGACAAGAGTGCTAAAACCTAGAAAATAACACTAAACACTAGACATGAGTGCTGACTCCTGGACAAGAACACTAGAACTAGTGGAAAGTTACCAAAAATGCTTCAAATAGCTCAAAAAAATAAAAAATAAGATTTTAAAAAGGAAAAAAATCACACATTTTAGTTACTTACCAGGATAACATCACCACCAGCCTCCACTTGGCCTACCAATTGCTCAAACAAGGTCATGGTAGGTGCTCATCTCCTCAATATATCTCTCACTCTAGAGATCCAAATCTAAACCTAGTCAATGCACAAATGAATCAAGAATCAATCCAATTTTCCTATATCAAACAACTTTTTCAACCAAAGCACAATATTGCTTTTCTTATAACTTGAACCCCATAACTCCATTTTATAAATCATTTTATTCCACAGAATCATGAAAATAATACCTACAACATCACATAAGCCTTGCTCTATTACTACATAATCCACCTTCTATAAATCACACAACTCTATACCTCTTTTATATCTAGACATACAACTTGGTCTTAACAAATCAAAGATTCATTCAACTATCAAACAACTTAGACTAATCAAGCAAGAAAAATTTTAATCTCCTCACAACAAGCCAACCTTGTTTCTACTTATGCCACTAGTCATCACTTTTGGCTCAACCTCCTCTATCATATATCCCATCCCTTTCCCCAAAAGGGGACATCATTCCTACTATTCATAATCCTACACTTATCCAACATGCATATCCATTCTCATAGATGGATACACCATAGTTCTAACACCTCCACTATTCAAATTATCAAATTTATCTCAAATTGGTCAAGATATATAGTGATTCAAACTACATGGGTCACTCAACATTACTTAGGAAATTCAAGGGGATATACCTTCATTTTATGAATACATAGACTATTCAAATACAATAGTTTAGATCATATAAATCCACAATGATTTTAGCTTACAGATATATAGACTAGTTAGATACAATGGTTTAGATTATATGGATTCATAGTGACTTTGATATAGATTTAGACTCAAATACTAGATTTAGGGCATATTTATACTACACATCTCACACAAATAGCTTCATACATCATGACATAGTTATAGGACTAGATAGGAGATTATAGCCATAGTACAAAGCACAATGTTCTAATCTCCATTTTTTCACATGGGACATGACATGATAACTCATATCACATCTGGTTATATAGATAACTTGATTTTATAGATGCATCACTCACATATCATATTTAGGGGCATGTCACAAATGTTCATGTTCTTCATCATCTAGGATTATACATATTGATGGTAAAACATGCCATTTCCTTCTTACACATTTACCAAAGTTTTAGATTACACCTAGTTGTACCTAGGTTGTCACCATGTTGGACCATACATCCATCTATAGTGGTTGGTCCATAGCATTACCTAGACCAAAACTATACAAGTTGGTGGGGGACAGAGGGCAGACATTAGTTTTGGGCCTCTAAGCACTTTTTAGTTCCAATTCAAATTATTCAATGGGGGGAATGACATATTTTTCTCTTCATAGTATATATATATATATATATATATATATATATTCTATGCACACATTCTATATTACATGAGTTTATGTGGGATAGAGGGTAGATATTGGTTTTTAGCCTTCGAGCATTTCTCATTTTTAGCTAGATTCAACATAAGGGGAAAGCATTGACCTCCTTCTCCATGATTACATGGATTCTAATTTTAGATTTAGTACAGGGGGCATCCATCTCAAGGATTCCTTATTTCTTTAGGCACTATTTTGATTTCCATCTACTTCCCTAGCAAAGAAGTGATTTGGATTCTTTTTCATCACACTTATCTCCACATAGGTAGGTTCAGGTATGCATTTTATTTTCTTTCTTTTTTACTCTAGTACTTCATTTCATTACATCACTAGATTAAAAAGGGAGAAAATGTATACACCCTAAATTGGTCAAGCAACCACACATATCATGTCTTTTCATTTTTATTTCATAGGAGATTCTGACTAGATAATATAATCTTTGTTCACATTTAGCCATATCTTTCATTTTATTCATTTGGGTCTTGTTCTATGCTTGAGTCACTTTTTTGCATATTATCTATCATCTTGAGCCTTTCAAATAGTCATTCCACCTCAACTAGGTCAAGCTTTATGTCTTGTTTCCATCCCCCTAGGTCTTGAGATTATAGGACATGAGCACTAGGGTTAGACTACAATGTTGATGCCACTAGTGTTTATTTCTAGTGCTCTTGTTTAGTGTCATTTTGAACTCCAACAGTTAGTTTCTTTTGCTAGCTAATTCCTAGCCCCTTTCTTATCTTTGTCCCTAAGTTTTCCAATGTCAACCAAATGAAAATATATCTATCAAATTTGAAATAATGAGTCTCTTATATAAAGGACTTCATAAGGCATTTTACAACTAGCAATTACTTTGGCACATTACATAATTAAAATTAATCAATAATATAGCTCAACATTCTAAATAACACATAGACTTGCATGCTTGATCAAGGAGGGGCCTAGGTGAAATTTTATTCTTGCATCTATCGTACACATTGATTATGTACATTCCCTAAGGGAAAACTACATTTCATCTGAGACCCTAGCTTAAGGGTTAATGTAGGTAGAGATCAGGACAATAGAGGTTTTAGATCATGTGATCATTCTTCCCCCAACCCAATTTTCCCTCTTTTGCTTTTGATGCATTTGTTATTTACATGTGTATAAAAAGATATAGGGTTTTGAGATTGAAATGGATCTATAGTGAGCTCTATTAAATTCTAGCCTCTAAAATTTCTTACACAAGCTCACACTTGAGGCAAGAGACAAAACCCAAAAAGCTCAAATCTCTTGTATAATAGTAGCAAAGGTGGACTACAGTTCTAGTGCCAATCATGTCCTATTTTGTGGCTCCTATCCAATCATAAAATGAAGTTCAGATCTAGATTCATGATAGTGTCCTAGTCCTACATCACAATTTCTAGCTCCTAAATCATTCTTTTCAATCTATTTTTAGATAAGGTTATTTCTCTTCTTCATACAAATTATTTGATAAAAATCTATATTTTGTCATATTAAACTAGATTTTTCCCCTTAGTTGAGACCCTTTATTATTTAGGAACTAAACAATAGTTTCCCAAAAATAATAAAACTCTCTCTCTCTCTCTCTCTCTATATATATATATATGTATATATGTATATATATACATATATATATATATATATATACATATATATATATATACATCACACACACACACACACACACACACACACACACACACACACACACACACACACACACACACACACACACACACACACACACACACACACACACACACACATATATATATTGATAGTTGTATTGATCTCTTGATTTGTACTTGGTTGTGGATTTTGATGCATGGACATATTCATTTCTAGCACATGTATTTAGATTTTTTTGTATATGCTATGATAAATATATGTTGAGTGTTTTATTTTCTAGCATTATGTGATACACATGCATGGTTAAAAAGAGAAAGGCAAAAAATGACTTGAAAAAATATAAGTAATTGAAAACAAATGTACTAAACTCTATATCATGATTGGAAATATGTAATCATAAAAGATGACTAAATATAATAAACCAAAGATGGTAAATAGGGTAACAAATGTTTTTAAACCATGTAAAATATTTGCACCAAATTAAAACAAGTTAAATCACACTATACCACATTAGGAAGTATGAAAACAATGTTAATAAATGGAAGGTAAATGAAAACCAAATGGTATGAAAAAAATAATTAAGTCATTTAATCATACTAAATCATGTTGGGAAGTATGAAAGAGAAGAAAATTTTGAAAAATGATTTTAAATTAATCACACTAATTCAAGCTGGAAAGTATGAAAAATTTAAAAAAATGGTTGTAAGCATATATGCAATCATAAAATAAGAAGATAAAGTTGAAATACTAATGAAATAAGAATAAAACATACTATATCAAGATAGGAAGCATGTTAATGATATGTAGCTCATAATCAATCAATACTTATCTCAAATTTGACACATGTAATTTCATTGTGACTTGGGTATTAGAATATTTTGTGAAGAAGGCCTCGTCCTATATATGGTCTTACACTAAAAATCGCAAAGGGAACACCAATGACGTGGAAAAAACTATGAAAATAATTTGTAAAATTATGTTTTTAATGTGGTAATTTGTGAGAAAGGTTTGGTCCTATCCATGGTCTTACAATGTAACTCACAAATGTGAACCCTAGAGGGAATGATCAGTGTTAAGCACAGGATATAATGAGAGGGGGTAGTGAATCAGTATATCATATATCTTATAAAATTTTACATAATAAAATTATTTTTAACCATACATTCAAGATATGCAATAAAATTAAACAATAAACACCATACAAGATAGAGAGACACCAAATTCAACATGAAAACCTAATGTGGGAAAAACTATGGAGAACAATCTCAAGTATATGAATGAGTACCAACTCAAACTAAAATATTCATAAGCACCAACTTTTAGGAGCACTAATCCCTTTGTTAACCACCAACATAACAACTATTCATAAACACCAACTCTCAAGAGCACCAACCCCTTTACTGAGCACTAACACAATAACTATTCATGAGCACCAACCCCTATTGTGTATACCACACAACTATCTCTCAATGTTGCTTTATCAACAAATGATAACACATTACAATATCTCTTTATTATCTCTCGTTTTCTCTTCTAAGATAGATATGACAATTAAAAATCATGCTCTCTTCCACATATTACAAATGACTTCCCAAGCCTTTATTTATAGCTTACCAAATGAACTTTAGTATTAACCCTTTGTAACCCTTCAATCCTCATGGAAAATGGTTACAAACTTACATGACCCTTCAAATCCTTACATTTGAAAATTCACATGGTGACCCTTCATGAGAAAATGCATCCTTTCCCTTTTTATCTTTATCTTGGTGACTATTTGTATTCCTCAAAGTGTCCCTTCATGAGAAATTGTGCTCTTCCTCTTTTGTCTTCACTTGGTGACTCTTGGAATTCCTCAAGATGACTCTTCATGGGAAAATGCATCCCATTCCTCTTTTTTATTTACCCCATTACTCTTTGACTTCTCCATGGGCCCTTTTTTGAACTTATGCAACCAAAAATATATTCATTAATATTAAATAAATATTAACACACATTAGCCAATATATGAACATTAAAAACACCATTAAATGCTATGGGGCCTTTATCACAAATAATGATAGACCTTTGACATCAATGAAAATATTTACAACAATCTCTTCCTTTGTCATTGATGGCAACCTCAAACTAAAACTACCACATCTTGAAACCTCCACTACACATGCTAGCCTACACATACTACCATCTAAAAAACATATAATAACTCCCCCTTACTGTAGTAACTTGTACCTATTTCTACACCTATTTTTTCACCTATACCTATACCTATTTCTATTCTTCTCCCCCTTTGACATCAATGCCAAATTGGCTATCCTGGAGATAACACTTAGCTCCCCATCAACTAATTCTAATCCTCAATGGTAGGAAGTAAAATAAATTACTCCCAACTCCTCTCATAAATCCTTGAATGTATCTTTTGATCGTGCCTTTGTGAAGATATCTGATAACACATAAATTATTACCTATCCTTTGAGCATCTACAATCATCTCATTTGAATCTTTTTTTCTAATCTCACAACCTTCTATATAAAACTTTAATTTGTATTCTTAATCACATATTTGACTTACACTCAATAGATTATGCTTAAAACCTTCTACATATAATACATTCTTAGTCTTGGTTCTACCATTATTCAAACTCAAAGTACCTTTTCTGGCTATCTTAGTAGTGGTTTTATCTTTGAATTTCACTGTGCCACCATTGATCTTATTTAGAGTTATAAAATTTATCTTGTCTCATGTCATGTGCCTCGAACATACACTATCAATGAACAATGGTTGTTCTTCATTTCTTGCATGAAAAGTTGTTTGAACTAACTTAGAATATTCAAGTTATTTCTTTTGCCATGAACCTATTTGAACCTTCTTCTTTAGGAATGGAACCTTGAAACTTTTGTCCTTCTTGATTGACTCAAACATGTTTCTACAATGTCAGGCTATGTGTCAAAAATTATTTCACTTGTAACATATTATGGCCTCTTCATCAAAGCCTGATAGAGGAGTAAAAGAGTTGTAGCTTATGTTAGACTCTGTATGAGTTTCCTTCTCCTTATTTATAAAATTTTTAGCTCTTTTCTAACATTCTATTTTCTTGTGACCATATCCATTAAAATAAAATAATAACCATGAAAATAGAACCTATTTATGTATCTCTATCTTGATTGTATTTTGTAGCTTTGTTCCTTCTAGCCTTCTTTGTTTGAGATGTCCTCTATATTCTTCACTTCTTCCCTTTTTGTTTCGTCTTTTGTAAGAGCTTCAACATAGCTCTATTTATTTTCAAATATGACACCTATATTATCTAATATTTCCTTTTGTCTTTCTAATATCTTATTCAACATGTCAATTTTATCCTCAAATTTTGAATCAATGACGCTTTATCATTGACTTCTTTCTCAATATCTTATTTTAAAGAGGCAATTTCAATAACATACCTTTCACATTCTTTACTTACTTTTTAAAATTGTGTTGTTAGGTCTTTTTTCATTATTTTTAGATTCTTTAAAGTGTGCTTGTAACTTATCAATTATTTCTTGACTCTTTTTCATTTTTATTGATTTGGTGCTTCAATCTTCAATTCTTCTTCTCAAAAACTTCTAATTATTTTAAGGCACAAATGATTTATCCTTCAAGATTTACCTTAGCTTCATCCTCACTTTCATTATGTTATTCTTCTTGACCATCTATAATTTTGATTTTAGAGGAATCTTCATGTATGGTCATTAATAGATTCTCTATTTCATCTGAGTCACTAACTCCACTATCTTCGATTGAGCTAAGATATTTATAATATAAACTCTTCTTCTTGAATCTCTTCTTGTATTTGCCTTTGAAGTTTTTATTATATGTAGAATTTCCTTCTTTATTGTCATCATTATTCTTATCTAGGCATCTATCTATAAAATGTCCAATCTTACCACATTTAAAACATTTAAATGGTAACTTTACTTGATATTTACTTGTGCCCTTTTTAGACTTGTGGATAAATAGAGCTTTGTTGTCATCTTCCTCATCGCTAGAGCTGTCACTTGATTCTTGAATATTGGATTTCTCTTTCTTTGATGTCTTTAAATTAGGTTCCCTCTTTGAGGGTTTCTCTTGTTCTATCTACATCTCATATGCCATAAGAATACCATGTAGTTCATCTATCTTTAGCTTGGCAAGATCCTTCATCTCCTTAATTAGTAAAACCTTTACATCATATCTCATTGGTAGAGATCTCAAAACCTTTTGTACCACCATTAAATCTTCTAAATTTTATCCAAGACCTTGAATTTGATTTACTATTTGATCAAACTATAAAAGATAACTCGAAATATTTTCTTCCTCTCCCATCTTCAAACTCTCAAACTATCTTCTAAAAGTTTGAATCTTAGCTCGCTAAACCTTTCCATCACCTTTGTAAATATTCTCAATCTTTACCCAAGTCTCATGAGTAGATTTTCATTACATAAATTTAATAAATTTTGATTCACATAAACCATATAAAATAACATTTAAATCTTTAGCATTATTTTCACTTGCCTTCTTTTCTACCATAGTGGTCACATAAGTGTCTGTGGCTCTTTGTATTCCTCCACAACTTCTTACCAAATGTTGAATCCAAGAGATGTAAAATAAGTACTCATATTTATGATCCAAAAACCATAATTTATCCCATCAAACAAAGGTGCCTTATTTGTATAAAAGCCTTCATGTGATCTAGCCAACATGCTTTCCCTGATCTACCTTCAAGCTGTAAAACTTTTTCAAAAGGAACCTGCTCTGATACTAATTGTTAAGCATGGGATATATTGAGAGGGGGGGTAAATCATTATATCATATGTCTTATAAACTTTTACTTAATCAAATTCCACTTAACCATACATTAAATATATGTAATAAAATTGAAACAATAAACACCACACAAGATAGAGAGAGACCCTAGATTTAGCATGGAAACCCAATGTGGGAAAAGCCATGGAGAATAATATCAAGTATATGAATGAGCACCAACTAAAAATAAAATATTCACAAGAACCAACTTTGAGGATCACCAAACCCTTTTTTGAGTACCAACACATCAACTATTCATGAGAACCAAACCATAAGAGCACCAACCCCTATTGTGTATACCACAACTATTTCTCAGTGTTACTTTCTCAATAAATGATAGCACATTACAATTTTTCTTTATTTTCTCTCCTTTTCTCTTCTAATATAGATATGAAAATTACAAATCATGCTCTCTTCCACATATTACAAATGGCTTCCCAAGCCTTTATTTATATCTTGCTAAATGACATTTGGCATTGACCCTTTGTGACCCTTCAATCCTCATGGAAAATGGTGCCAAACTTGTATGACCCTTCAAATCCTTGCATTTGAAAATTCATATGGTGACCCTTCATGAGAAAATGCATCCTTTCCCTTTTTGTCTTTATCTTGGTGACTTTTCATATTCCTCAAAGTGTCCCTTCATGAGAAATTGTGCCCTTCCTCTTTTGTCTTCACTTGGTGACTCTTGGAATTCCTCAAGATGACTCTTCATGGGAAAATGCATCCCATTCCTATTTTATCTTTACCCTATGACTCTTTTAATTCTCCATGGGCCCTCTTTTGACTTTATGTAACAAAAAATATATTTGTTAATATTAAATAAATATTAACACACATTATCCAAGATATGAACATTAAAAACACCATTAAATACTATGGGTCCTTTACCACCAATAATGCTAGACCTTTGACATCAATGATAATGTTTATAACAATTAGTTTTAAAAAATAATATTTTTCAAGGGGAAACATTATGAATTTTGTAAATAGATGGGGAATGTTAAAATCATAATGTAGGCATCTATGAGAAGACTTTAGGAGACACGAGGCACACTAGATACACTAAGTGGATATTGACCATCAAAATACAAAGGATACCTACTCACAATAATCAAAAATATGTATAGGCAAATAAGTGAGATACTAATATTGACTCATGTTGTTTATATGAATAAAAAAATTAAAATGGACCTATGTTCCCACAACATGTTCCCCGTTCCTCAAGACCTCTAATAGAGTCACTGGTCTACTATGAAGATTGGGTGCTTATGTGAGATAGTAGGTAGCACTAAAATATTTTTTTACTCTCCTTTCCTAATCTACTGGCCTACCACAACCCAATAAACCTTGATTCTATCATCAAGCCAACTATGGAGTTTGATCTTCAGTTAGAAAAAGGAGATGTGTTATGAGTCACATATTTAGCATGATTTTAACTTTTGAAATTTATAAGTGGAATTTTATATCATTACCTTTTGTTTAAATAATTTGGATTTTGAATTTTATGTCTTTTAAGATTCTTTCATATATATTTTTAATAACCAACATGAGTGGTAAAAGTGATACACATGAATTATCTTTAGACTTTGGCTAAAGGAATCAAATTATCCAAAGTATGACTAACGAAACACTTAGTCTTACCTATGGGCCAATATGTCATCTCTATTTTCAACCATGTGTATGATTAGTATGTAAAATGATAATAAGGGAATAAAGGGAGATCCAAAGTATATTAGTAATGATAGTATTACAATGAGATTACTTGTTTGCTAACTGATCACATGGTAAATAAAGATTACTAAGGGGAATAAGGTTTGTATAACCAAGTAATAATAATAATAATAATAATAATAATAATAATAATAATAATAATAATAATAATAA
Source organism: Torreya grandis (assembly GCA_037957365.1). NCBI lineage: Eukaryota > Viridiplantae > Streptophyta > Pinopsida > Cupressales > Taxaceae > Torreya > Torreya grandis. The sequence goes on from JARHVA010002187.1 coordinate 2,113,439, forward strand.
TAATAATAATAATAATAATAATAATAATAATAATAATTCATGTTGTTGAGATAAGGTAGAAAAATAACATGATAAAAGACAAAGACATCCATGAAAAAGAATGAACTCATAAATATAATCTTGTAATCATGGAAAGAATGAAAATAAACCATAAGAAAAGATAAAAGAACATGAAACCATATATAACACAAAATGCATAATAAAAATATCCATTTGAAATAAATAAGTGAATTAAAATTTGACCCTTAATCAAATAATATAATATTTATAAAAGTGTATCACAAGTCCAATCCAAAATCATAATGTAGAATAAAGTGAAATAACATCATGTTGTGTTCACAAATACTAATAAATCTATCCACAAATGTTATCCATAACATCTGATATATCTCTTTGAATCAAAGGATGCATTAGTATTATGATTATCATTGGTGTAACATGATGCACTAATGGCTTGATTGAGGGGGAGGAGCCTTGGAAAAGACTCACTAGAGGTAGAACCTACCATGTTAGTGGAGATACTTGGCATGGAGGTTGAAGAGATAAAATAAGAATAGGTCATAGTATGAGAAAGAGTAAAAATAGAAGGGAGAGGTTGAGAATCAAATAAAATGCCACCCCAAATCCATGTGAGAATGTAGGGGAGGGTGAATGGGGCTCTTATACTTGACCACTTATCATGAGATTGTAAATCATTGAAAGGTATTTTCCTTAATGTTGATGAAACTCATTAATGAAGAAAATCATTTCAGGTGTGTACTCTAATTATGCCTAATATTTTAAAGATAAAATATTATTAAAAAATAATTATTAATGAGAAAAAATCCCATAATTGGTAGTACGAGTGGCCACATGCATATTTCTTTCATCTAAAGTGGAAGACATAAACTATTTTCAGGGAAACCTATTAGGATTATTGAATATCATCATGTCTATTGAATTTAACTTTGTGTTATCTTAAAACAAGAAGTTCATGATGAGAAAAGGAGGTTTAAGGTGAGATTCAAAGATAAATTAGAAATAAAGATACATATTCAAATAGTTTGACTATGTTCTATAAACTAGGGAACAAAATAGGAAGATAAGGATACATAGTTGTGTAGGTTAACTATGTACTAGAATAAAGAAGGATAAATAAGAAGATAAGAATACATAGTTAGATATATTGGCTATTTACTATATTCATGAAGGATAAATAGTATATAAGAGACTATATCTACTAGAATGATAGTGTTCTGAAATAAAAGAAAAAATACTCAAGATAATTTTGAAGCAAAATGAAAGTAAGCACACACAAAATTAGATCGATGTGGCTAATCTAATTGGAACACACAACACAAAATTTGTACCAATGTTGGCCACTAAATTTTTTTCATTACAACATACAATGATCAAATATCAAGCAACAACAAGAAACTAAATGCTAACTAATTGGTCATCCTAAGTGTTTTCAAGTTATAATAAAGTGTAATTTTTATGTGATTGGGAAGTTGGCTAAAATAAGGAACTAGAAAGCAATATAAGGTTGGTTTTAGGATGTTTAGGATGAAAGAGATATATATTTGTAACAACCCCACTTGGTTTTACTATAATTACATATATTTATCTAACATATTTGACCATGATGAAACATAACTAAGTGATCTCTAACTAAATATATTATTTTTAGTTAACCTTTAAAATGTTATAACTAAGAATCTATTTTGATATATTATTGTTATGGTGATCATTACCTAAATGGATTATTTTTAGTTAACCATTAAAATTTTTATAACTAATCCATTTAGCTAATGATCACCATAACAATAATATATCAAAATAGATGCAATGTTGAGTATATAAACAAAGAATGCATTTATTTCATAGAATTAATATTATAAATTCATCCATGACTGATAAAAAATTAAAACCACTATTACTAATGTATATATGAATAAAAATTATAGTTTTAAAAATAAAAATGTCTCAATAATAATAACATAATGATATAAATCTCCACATAACATGAGTCTCAATGAACTCAAAGTATCCATTGGTAATATCAAGTGTAGTCTCTAGTTTAGTACTATTATAGGGAATGAGAACATTTGAGTTATTTTCCACACCAACTATAGACCATAAATCCCCCAAAATATCTCTTAACAATGGAATTGCCATCCCTTCATGGATGGGTATATAATGATGGTGTGGTAATCTAGAGAGACAAACTCGAACCCGTTTGCTATAAGATAACTAATACATGATGTATACCATAAATAAATTAATTTTAACATAATATTGTACAAAAATATAAACTATATAAAACACATGAAATGATAATTTTGAACTATAAATATTACTTTTTCTAAAGTTTTAATGTAGTTATTGATCTCTAGGATCAGTCAATTTCATACACACCACTCAATCGGATTACACATCATCTTACATTAATGGCTCTAATTAAGAAATTGGAATACATCACACTAATTATTTAGGTTCATTAATGTGATATTTAATTATTTATATAATAATATAAAAACCAATAGACTCAAGAAAAATATTCTCTATTAGTAGATATAAGATATGTTAAGTACATAAATATATAAAACATATATTCAATCCATTAAATGTAATGAAATGAATCTTAATCATCTAATTAATTATATAATAATAAACAAATTTCATAAACAACCCTCAAAAAAATCATACCATCTGAGTAACGAGATTATCTAAACATTAAATTACATAATATCAATATGTAACTATAGACCTATTTAATGTCCTTAAACTCTCATTCATAATTCAATCCATTTCAAGTTTATAAATATGATAAGACATATGAATCTCATTATATTGACAAAATAAGATTCATAGTCAACTATTTAAACTCATCCCTATGCATTATATAGTTCAAATCAAATTGATTATAAGTTCTATTACTATATATATTTTATATATAGTTAAAAACAAAGTTTAATATCTTTCCCAAGACTTAAAATCACCTTATATAAACATATGTATTTAAATTTAATACAAATCCATATATATGTATACTCTTACTCAACCGCATATTTATTAAGATAAATTAAAAACATCATTAATAGACTTTAGGCCTTATACATTTATGGCTTAGAAATAAATAAAACCAAATTCAATATAAGTTTAAATGCATGCTACATGCTTATACAACAATGTTTAATTGTTTTTCTCCATTTATCATAAATCCTTTAATCGGTTCTAAAAACAATATAAACACAATAATGTCTATTTATAAACCATTATATATATATATATATATATATATATATATATATATATATATATATATATATATACATATATATATGTATGTATGTATGTATGTATATGTATATGTATATGTGTAATGTATATATGTATATAAGTATATATATATGTATATATGTATATATATATATATATGTATATATATATGTATATATATGTATATGTATATGTATATGTATATGTATATACATATATGTATATATGTATGTATATATGTATGTATATATGTATATGTATATATATATATATATATATGTATGTATGTATATATATGTATGTATATATATATATGTGTGTGTGTGTGTGTGTGTGTATATACATATATATATATATATATACATATATCTATATATATATATGTATACATACATATATATATATATGTGTGTGTATATATATATATATATATATATATATATATATATATATATATATATGTATGTATGTATGTATCAAAATTAGTAAACCTACTATAAATATCCATCATTTTATAAACATTCTTTTCAAGGCACAAAACTCATATTTTAATATGTTTTTAAGTCCTTAATAATGCATTTTATCCTTCATTTTATTTGTATATATCTATATATGCATACATACATAAAATCAATCAATCCACACACACATTTATGTATGTATATATTTCTCTATACAAACAATAAATGGAATAAAATCCTATAAAAACTTTCATACTTAAATTTTCAAGTTTAGATATATACATAGTCATGCCCTTTAACATGCATAATATCTTAAACCAATATAGGATTCTATAAATATGCTGCCCTTTCATAGGATAAATGGATTAAAATATATTATTAAATATACTAATTTAAAATCCAAAGTATACTATCATACCCTATTTGGGTTCAAGACCTAAGACCATAGATTTGTGTTTATAACATCTATCTGGTTCATCATAAAATACCAAGCAAAGATTTTTATGTTCTAGGTGAAAATAATTTATCTAATAGCCTTAAATACCCCTTGTATAATTATCTTAGGGTTTATAATTTTAAACAAGTGTATACATAGAAGTTTTCAAGGTATTTCAAATAACATTACAAGAACATCCCTAGCCATTTCAATTAGGTTTTATTGGGTTGTATGTTGGATTCTTATGGATGACCAAGCCATCCACAAGGCCTAACATTTAGCCCATTTTATAATTTCATTTAAACTTAATATATTTAAAACCCTAACTAACATTCTTAGAATTACTAAAAATTCCACATATTATATGAAATATAATACAACACTAACCTGGTAAACAAAACCAATGATTCTAAAATTTTGAATTTACTTCTTCCTCTTAATTAAAATCCCTTCTTTATCTTCTACCTTCCCTTATCTATCATACCATCGTAGGCATATTATCCCCTCATTATATTCTCCTGCATGTTAACCTCATGAAAATAAATTCCTCTATTTTTTCTAGAATTCCTCATACTCTTTATGAGCTTGGCAAAGGAATCTTTGCATGAAATCAAATTCATAGAATACTGAGAGAAGACTAAATGAGAATCATCATGTCAAAATTTCCAAAAAAAATGAATATTTTTTACTTAATAGTTTCTTAACACAAGACAACCTAACATAAACCCTAACATCTCAAATTTTTTATGATTAAACAATATAATAATAGTTATAATCCCTTCGAATTATGCATGTTCATTGAATTCACCTAATCACTTTATGCAATAATATTATTTCTTAATCAATCAAGATTAATAAAGTCTTCAACATTCTAATCTCAATGATATGTCAACTAGTTTCAAATTAAAGACTAGACCATTGACTAAATTATCTATGCTGACTTTGTATAGGATTATGTATATTTCCTAAGCACAAAGGCTTTATAATAATCATTTGTCAATAACGTTAATCTCATAATGACCATTTCAAACTAATGTTATTCATAATTGTTAACAAAGAACTCTAATTTATTAATGGCTTAATATAAGTTATTCAACTATTATAAATGATAATAATAACCTTCTAAGAATTAATAATCAATTAACAAACTGATAAAGCAAATTAATAGAATTGGTATACTACTATAACTATGAATATAAAAATAAACATTGTCATTTCACATGTAGTTATAGCCAATACAATAGTGAGTAATGCTAAAACATTAACAAATTCACGTATTTGACATAGAAGTAACATCATAGAAAAAATCTAAGTATAAAACCCATAAATGAAATTATAAAACTAAATAAGCATTAACACAAAACAAGATCACATCAAGATTATGTTTTCAATCAAATACATCCTAAAATCTATCTAAAATAAATGCTAAACAAAACATATTAATCTACTTGTGGTATATGTGTGGGTTTCTAGTCTTTCTCTTTGTCATCCCCCAATACCTCCATCTATACCACCCTCTCATATGATGCCCTCCCTCCATCACACTCTGAGGGATGGATCTGTCCTACATCCACCTCACAATAATGAAGGTAGTTAGCCCTAAACATATATAATCCATTAAATGCTAATATAATAAATTATACAATATGATAATTTTTGTACATAATATAAAGTTATAGCTAACTCCTTAGCTAAATCAATCATGTAAATTAAGCAACATATAACTACCCATAATCACCATATGAAATCAAGATTAACTAAATAATAGATAGTCAAATAATAACCATAAAAATACAAAAATCAATAGATTATTAGGCTTAGAGAGAAATTAGGATGTGACATCCTTACCTCATAAAGCTAGTCATCATCTTGATGACACTTAATCAAACATAAGTTTCAAATTTGAAAACATAATTCAATATAAAATAAATTATATTCAATGATATATCAAGTAAACAAATGTAGAAATAGCCTGTAAAACTCATCATAATCCTTGTAAGTGAAACTATCTTTAGAATATTGGTCCCACTAAATATTATACTATGACACTTATCTATTATGAAAACTAAGTTTATGAGTCTCAATTATTCTAATTGGTTCTATGGTGACCACTCTAAGATATATAACTCACAAAGCATTCCAATACAACACATGTGAAGGATCAACAACATACTTTTTAATATAAGACACATGTAAGACATTATGTAAAAGAGATAGAGATAGTGGAAATGCAAGCCTATATGCTATAGGATTGACCACTTGAAAAACCTCAAAGGGTCCCACATATCTAGGTGAAATTTTAGTTGACTTCTTGAACTTAATCGAGCTCTTCTGAGGTTTAACCCATATAAATACTTTATCATTTATAGAAAAATTCCTTGTTGTTTTTGTTAGACAAACATAACTTTTCTATTTATCATTGGCCTCAACCAACCTTTGCTTGATTTTCTTGACTTGATCTTCCATTTCCATAAGTGTCTCAAGTCCAAAGACTACCCTATCTTCTAATTTGTCCCAACTGATTGGCATTGTTAAGCATGAAATATACTGAGAGGGGGGGGGGTGAATCAGTATATTATATATCTTATAAATCTTTCTTTTAACCAAATTCCACTTAATCAAACATTCAAGATATGCAATAAAAATCAAACAATAAACATCACACAAGATAGAGAGAGACACCAGATATAATGTGGAAACCCAATGTGGGAAAAACAATAGAGAATCAATCTCAAATATATTCATGAGAAAAACCCCACAGGAGCACCATACCCCTTTGGCAAGTACAAACCTCAGCTATAATTCATGAGCACTAACCCACATGAGCTTTAAACCCCTTTGCTGAGCACCAACCCAACACCTATTCATGAGCACCAACCCACAGGAGCACCAACCCCTTTGCCGAGCACCAACCCAGCAACAATTCATGAGTACCAACCCACAAGAGCACCAACCCCTTTGCCAAGCACCAACTTAGCAACAATTCGTGAGCACCAACTCATAGGAGCACCAACCCCTTTGTGTATACCACACACCTATCTCTCAATGTTGCTATCTCAACAAATGATAGATCAATACAACATCTTCTTCCTCTCTCTCACTTTTTCTCTTCTAAGCTAGATATAACAAATACAAATCATCTCTCACAATTGCTCTTCTAAGCTAGATATTACAATATCAAATCAACCTCTCACTTCCACATTATAAATGGCTACTCAAGCCTTTATTTATAGCTTTCCAAATGACCTTTGGCCTTCCCCCTTTGTGACCTTTCAATTCTCATGGAAAATGGTGCCAATCTTAGATGACCCTTCATATCCAAGCATTTGAAAAGTGATGTGGTGACCCTTCATGACCAAAAACATCTTTCCCACTTTTGTCCTTATCTTTGATGACTTTTTGTATTCCTTAAAGTGTCCCTTCATGAGAAATTCGCCCTTTACTCTTTTGTCTTCACTTGGTGACTCTTGGTATTCCCCAAGATGACTCTTCATGGGAAAATGCATCCCATCCTTCTTTTCTCTTTATCCCGTGACTCTTCGACTTCTCCATTGGCTCTTATTTTATCTCATATGCAACCAAAAATATATTCATTAATATTAAATAAATATTAACTCATATTAGCCAAGATAAATAACATTAAATGCAATGGGGCCTTAATCACCAATAATACTAAACCTTTGACATCAATAACAATATTTCCAACAATCTCCCCCTTTGTCATTGATGGCAACCTTAATCCTGAAACTACCATATCCTATCACCTGCACATACCATCATCTAAAAACATACAATAACTCCCCCTTATTGTAGCAACCTGTACCTATTCCTTGTACCTATTTTTTGCACTTGTACTTGTACCTATTATTTGCCCCCTTTGACATCAATGGCAAAGGGCCTACCTAGAGCTAACACTTAGCTCCCCCTCACTTGATGTTGAACATTAATGGCAGGAAGTAATAGAAATTAATCCCAACTCCTCTCTCTAATCTTTGAATGTATCCTTTGATTGTGCCTTTGAGAAGATATCTGACAATACATACACATTTTTGCTTATCCTTTGAGCATCTGCAATCAACTCATTTGAATCTTTTCTTCTAATCTCACAACCTTCAGCATGAAACCTTAATGTGTATCCTTGATCACAAATTTGACTAACACTCAACAGATTATGCTTAAGACCTTTTACATATAAAACATTTTGTCTTAGTTTTACCATAATCCAAACTCAAAGTACCTTTTTTGGCTATCCTGGCAGTGGTTTTATCTCTGAACCTCACTGTACCACCATTAATCTTCTTTAGAGAAATGAACTTACTTTTATCTCTTGTCATATGCCTTAAACATCTGCTATCAATTAACCATGGCTGATCTTTACCTCCCACATGTAGAGCTATCTGCACCATCATAGAATTTTCATATTGTTTCTTCTACCATGTACATGTCTGAACCTTCTTCTTGATGAATGGATCTTTGACACTCTGATTCTTATTCTTGATGAATGGAGCTTTAAAACTCTGATCCTTCTTAACTGACTCAAACACGCTTCTATAATACTGAGCTATGTGTTTATAGTTGTTGCATTTGTAGCATACTATGGTCTCTTCATCAAAGCTTGATAGAAGAGCAAAAGAGTTGTGGCTTCTGCTTGACTCTACTTGACTTTCCTTCTCCTTATTTCTAAAATTTTTAGCTCTTTTTCTACATTCTAATTTCTTGTGACCATATCCATTACAATAAAAACAATAGCCATACAAATAAGACCTGTCTATATATCTCTGACCTGATTGCCTTTGTAGTTTTGTTCCTTCTAGCCTTCTCTATTTGGAATGTCCTCTGTATTCTTCACTTCTCCCCTTTTTGTGTCCTCTTGTGTAAGAGCTTCAGTATAGCTCATTTTCTTTTCAAATCTGATCCCTATTTTATCTGAATATGCTTTTTGACTTTCTAATATCTTATTCATCATGTTAGTGCTATCTTCAAATTTTGAATCACTGACTACTTTATCACTGACTGCTTTCTCAATATCTTCTTTTAAAGAGGCAATTTCAATAACATACCTTTCACAATCTTTTCTTTCTATTTCCAACTGTGCTATGAGATCTTCTTCATTCTTCTTGGCTTCTTCAAAGTGTGCTTGTAGATCTTCAATCATTTCCTTTGACTCTTGTTCATTTTTCTCAATCTGGCACTTTAACCTTTGATTCTTCTTCTGAACAACTTCTAACTCTTCTAGGGCACAATTGATTTCTCCTTCCATATCTACTTCAACTTCCTCCTCTTCTTATTCTTGATCATCTTCATGTATAGCCATGAATAGAATCTCTTCTTCTTCTAAATCGCTGACTCCACTATCTTTGCCTGAGCTAGGATCTTTATAATACAAGCTCTTCTTCTCAAATCCCTTCTTAGATTTTCCTTTGAAATTCTTCTTGTATGTAGGATTTTCTTATTCTTCATCTTTAACCTTATCTGGGCATCTAGCTGAAAAATGTCCAATCTTTCCACAATTAAAACATTTAAAAGGTAATTTTCCTTGATATTTACCTATTCCTCTTTTTGGCCTACAAATGAAAAGTGCTTCATTTTCATCTTCATCATCACTGGAACTATCACTTGATTCTTGAATCTTATCTTTCTCCTTCTTTGATGTCTTGAAAGCCACTTCTCTCTTTGAGGGTTTATCTTGTTCTGCCTGCATCTCATATGCTGTGAGAATACCATGAAGCTCATCCATCTTCAGCTTGCCAAATTCTTCATCTCCTCGATTGTCAAAACCTTTGCATCATATCTCATTGGTAGAGATCTCAAAACCTTTTGCACCACCATTGACTCTTCCAATGTTTCTCTAAGACCTTGAATTTGATTTACTATCTGATCAACTTGCAAGAGATAACTTGCTATATTTTCTTCTTCTTCCATCTGTAAACTTTCAAACTACCTTCTAAAAGTTTGCAACTTAACTTGCTGAACCTTTCCATCACCTTTGTAAATATTCTCAAGTTTTACCCAAGTTTCATGAGCATATTTACATTGCATAACTTTAACAAATTTAGATTCACATAAACCACATAAAATAACATTTAAAGCTTTAGCATTACATTCACTTGCCTTCTTTTCTGCTGGAGTAATTGTAGATGTCTGTGGCTCTTCATATTCCTCCACCACTAATTTACATGTGTTGAATCAAAGGGACATCAAATAAACCTTCATGCTCATGCTCTAAAAAGCATAATTCATCCCATTAAACAAAGGTGCCTTATTTGTAGAAAATCCTTCCTGTTACCTAGCCATCATGCTTTCCCAATCTACCTTCAAGCTGTAAAACTTTTCAAAAAGGAACCTGCTCTGATACCAATTGTTAAGCACAAAATATACTAAGAGGGGGGTGAATCAATATATTATATATCTTATAAATCTTTCCTTTAACCAAATTCCACTTAATCAAACATTCAAGATATGTAATAAAACTTAAACAATAAACATCACACAAGACAGAGAGAGACACCAGATATAACATGGAAACCCAATGTGGGAAAAACCACAGAGAATCAATCTCAAATATATTCATGAGAACAACCCCATATGAGCACCATACCCCTTTGCCAAGTACAAACCTCAGCTATAATTTATGAGCACCAACCCATAGGAGCTTCAAACCCATTTGTTGAGCACCAACCTAACACCTATTCATGAGCACCAACCCATAGGAGCACCAACCCCTTTGTCGAGCACCAACCCAACAACAATTCATGAGCACCAACCCCTTTTCCAAGCACCAACTTAACAATAATTTGTGAGCACCAACCCATAGGAGCACCAACCCCTTTGTGTATACCACACACCTATCTCTCAATGTTGTTATCTCAACAAATGATAGATCAATACAACATCTTCTTCCTCTCTCTCACTTTTGCTCTTCTAAGCTAGATATAACAAATACAAATCATCTCTCACAATTGCTCTTCTAAGCTAGATATTACAATATCAAATCAACCTCTCACTTCCACATTACAAATGGCTACTCAAGCCTTTACTTATAGCTTTCCAAATGACCTTTGGCCTTCCCCCTTTGTGACCTTTCAATTCTCATGGAAAATGGCACCAATCTTGGATGACCCTTTATATCCAAGCATTTGAAAAGTCATGTGGTGACCCTTCATGACCAAAAACGTCTTTCCCACTTTTCTCCTTATCTTTTATGACTTTTTGTATTCCTTAAAGTGTCCCTTCATGAAGAATTCGCCCTTTACTCTTTTGTCTTCACTTGGTGACTCTTGGTATTCCCCAAGATGACTCTTTATGGGAAAATGCATCCCATCCTTCTTTTGTCTTTATCTCATGACTCTTTGACTTCTCCATGGGCCCTTATTTTGTCTCATATGCAACCAAAAATATATTTGTTAATATTAAATAAATATTAACTCATATTAGCCAAGATAAATAACATTAAATGCAATGGGGCCTTTATCACCAATAATACTAAACCTTTGACATCAATGACAATATTTCCAATAGGCATTCTACACCTCTTTCCATATAATGCCTCAAATGGAGACATATTCAATGTTGATTGGTATGAGGTTTTGTAATCAAACTTAACCAATGGAAGGTACTCCTAATATTTGTATTATTGATGCATACAATACATATGAAGATCTTCTAAAACTAGGTTAACTCTCTCTATTTATCTATCAATTTTTAGGTGATAAGTAGTGTAGAACCATCATGGACTCGTATGCTAAAACTGAACCATCCTACATAATAACTCCTCTAAATCCATCCTCATATGCATCTGTGATCACTAATAATTGACCATTAAGATCAGGAACTCTTAGCATTGTTGATAAAGTAAGTCTCCTTTTCATCTCTTGAAAGGCTTTCTCATACTTGTTTAACCAAACTCTGATTCTTTTGTTGAAGAGAGGTAATTAGATTATCTATCTTTGAGAAAATTGGAAAAAACATTCCTATAATAGCCTACTAATCCCATGAAAATACATACCTCATGCACATTATTAGGTGTTAGACATTCCATTATGGCTCTTATCTTCACTGAAGCCATTGAAATTTTCATCCATGAAGATAATATGTCCTAGATATTATATTTATTTTATAAAAATACATGCTTGGACAACTTGTCATATAATATGTGCTTTCACAAATGATACAAGACTAGTTCTAGATGTTTAAGATGATCTTACTCATCCTTAGAATATATGAGGATGTCATCTAGAAATACCAAAAAAAATGATCTAGATAATGTTTGAACACACTGTTCATTAGATTCATAAATGTTACAGAAGGATTTGTCAACCTGAAAGGTAATACTGTGAACTTGTAGTACCCACATCAAGTTTTGAATATTGTTTTTGGAATATCCTCATCATAGATTCTCAACTAATGGTACTTATCTCTAATATCAATCTTATAAAATACTATTTCCCAACATTTAATCAAAGAGATCATCAATGTGAGGCAACAAATATCTATTCTTGATCATTACCTTGTTCAACATACTATAATCAATACACAGGTGAATAACACCATCTTTATTCTTGATGAAGACTACGTGTGCACCCCATGGTGATACACTTGGTCAAATGAACCCTTTTTATAACAACTCTTGAATTTAAGCCTTTAACTCGACCAATTTGAAGGTTATCATCTTGTACAGTGCTTTAAACTATGGTTTTGATCTAAGTATGATGTTAATCAAGAAATAAAACTCATATTTTGGTGGTAATCTAGGTAATTTATTTGTAAATACATCCTAAAATATCCTTATAAAAGGATAATCCTCAATGGATGGTTCCTTAGATTCCTCCATATCATTGATCTTAATAATAAATACTTGGCAACCTTTCCTCTAAGCTTTATTGAGTTGAATTTTATAAACCTACCTAAGTTATAAATCTATTTTCTCACATTAAAGTTTTGTCTAATTTACAAAATCATATTAACATTCAACCTTCTTTAGATAGCAGTCAAGCTTAGCTTTATGCTTTGTAATCTAATTGATTCCTAGGATCACATCATATGACCCTAATGGTATAACAAATTTATCCACTACTATAGTGAATTCAAGTAAAATAATCTCTTGACCTTTGACCATATTATACTAACCATGATTTTCCCATAACTACAACTTTCATAGATAATTTAAAACTCATTATAGGAGCAATGAAACATTTTATAGTCCATGTGTCGATCAAAATAAAAACTAGATGATCAAACAAAATACATGATAGTTTTATGGGTGAATATTGATACTCAACTTGATTATTGTCAATAGTTACTTGAATCCACTACTAAAATGTTCCCTATTGAGAAACAAAACCCTTTTTGTTTTAATTATCCTACGTATAGTCTTGAGCATAATGGTCACCTCAAAAAATGAACCAACCTCCAAGTGGTCTTTTTTTATCAAACTATTAGTTTCTTTTGAAACCTCCATTGAAACCATTAATAGGTTTCATGTTCCATAAACCACTTTTGAAATTAGCATTTTGGTTCTTTAACTGACTCTTGGAGTCTCCACTCATCTATATTGAGTTATTCTATTTAAAATTTTATCTAGAACTTCCAAACTGTTTATTAAACTTATCTCTAACTTGGGTGAGAAATTTTGGCTTCTATTACTACTTGAATACCTTATTAAAGACCTAATCCATGGTAGATGGTCCATGCACATCCACCTCACAACCAATTTGTGGTTTTAATCCCCTAATGAATTTCCTAATCTTTAACATTTCATCTTCTTGATACTAAGATACATACTTTAGAAACTTGGGGAATTAATTCTAGTATTCATTCACTAAAATTTTTCCTTGCTCAAGATTATGAAAATATATAAGATTATGATCAAAATATAGTTGTGAAAGCCATTTCAACCTAAACAGTG
>JARHVA010002187.1:2135000-2222500 GCA_037957365.1 Torreya grandis
AGACACATAATATAATGTTCTTTTTCTTCTCTTCCTTATAAATGATAGAAATGAATGTGTATATATAGTTGAATATAACCCTAAATCTTTTTAAAAGTTTAGCCAACAAGGTCGACCCAATCAACTCTGTATCATTATTGATAAAATAAAATTAGGTCCTGGTCTAGGTTGGCCAAGGTGGACCTAGACCCTAAATGAGTTTTATCAATTAAAGTATAGGGTCGATGGGGCTGATAGCATAACTTAAACCACTAGAAAGGGTTTTAGGCTTAGTAAGGGACTTATAATATTAAAAAATGACTAGAAGAGGTTGAAAAATAGGAGGCAAAGATTATAAGAGTATTTTTAGGAGATGATTATGTAGATAACAAGTGGTAGTAAAAGGACAACAATCCTATGAAGCATCAATGGTCTACCCACCCATTTCCCAATACTCCCCTTAGGGCATGCACTTAGAGAGATTGATACTAAATGGGTTATTGAAAGAGAGAAAGCATCAGTAATTGATAAAGTTTGAAAATATTATGTGTATATAAAGGGGAGTTGAATATGATGTTGGGTTTCACTATACCCATGGCCATACTAACTTAATAAAATATTAGAGAAGACATATCCCATTTTAAATAACTTGATAATATAGGTTTTTAATTTGAACTATTTTAGGAGTTGAGAGTGATCAAGTATCAACTTTTAGTTATAACCAATCACACCCATTAGTTAGAAAGATGCATTATTCTAAATCTTAGGAATGAGGTAAATTACTCCATATATTAATCCTTAAAAATGTGGAACCTTGCTAGGTTTACTATAACTTATGCCTATAGACACCCAAAATTGGCCACTAATGTCTTCATACCAAAATTAAGACTAATTCTTACCAAACATTGTACATTAAGCATAAGAATCATTGAATGACCCAAATTTACTTGTGAATCAATCATCAAAGCTAAAAATCATGTTAAGACATCCTTAATTGGGGTATCTTATTGTAAGTAGCAAAAACATCTCATGGATTCATCTCTAATCATTCCACAACATTACAACATGCTATTTGGTCTATAGACCAATTAAATGGGGCAAGTACACACATGTAATTAAATAAAATCTTGGAAATGCTAAAAAGCCTAAGTAAAATTAATTAAAATGAAAAATCAAATTAAATGCCTAATTTAATTATCCATGAGCAACTAATGAAATTATAAAAAGGAAATTCAAAAATCAAAGAATATCCTAAGAATTCATAAAAACCTTTTTGTGAGTTGTTAAATATCCTAAAATATCTCACATGCCTATTCATTATTAATCATGACCATTTGAAACCTTTTAAATCTACTAGGGTTAATTAACTCATTAAGGTTAGGTTTGAACCCATTCCATGCTCTGACTACACTTTAACTCACCTTGAGTTAGGGTTAGTTTCTAAACCTATAAATACAAGCATTTATTTCTTCATTTGGAGAGATTAGACCTAATAAAGTTATAATGCATGTTTTATAAAAAGATTGAAATTAATAGTGTTATAGTGATAAAATCAAAAGCATAATACATATGAAAAACATGACAAAAAATGGTGCCAAATATAGAAGGAGCCATACAACTCCATTTGACAAAGACTCTTTGAACACAAGCTGAGTAACCCAAATGAATAAATCTCTTGGAGAATTCAAGAAAGGTAAGGAATTTTTCAATATTTGAATTTTAGTTTTAGTTTCAATTGGTTTTATTCACTAATCTCCCCATATGAACTAGGCATGGAGGTGTTAATCTTGTTAGTGTGTTTATTTCATTTATTTATATAAAAATTAACACTTGATCTAAACTCCCCTCCATCCTCAAATTCCTAGTATCATACATGGCATGCCTGGTGGGACCTAAACGCATCCCACATACCAAGGAGACCAAGATGAAACTCATAAATATTCAAATAAATGTTTTAACATATTCAAAATTAAATTTTTAGCTTTGTTTTTGCCATATTTTTAATTTTATGTTCACTTAGATTTACATAAATACTAACATTGATTTTTTGTAACTAGGATCGGTTATGTACTAACCAACATTGGTCATGTACAACCTATCTTTTTCACTATGTGCATCCATATAACTGACCTCAGTCACTATGAAAAATAATAAGCTAATTAACCATCTTTTGGAGTTTCGTTTGGGGTCATACAGACTCTATTTTTGATGTTTTTTTAAAAAATGTTTTCTCCTAAATTTTCAGAATATGCTATCAATTTTCCTTCAAGTTGCTTAAATGTTTCACAAAATCTTGAAATGGGAAATTGAATCTTTTAAAAATTTCTAATTATTGTTTCTTGGTTTCATTTAATTATGTTCTCTTTTTCTAATCATCTTATTATAGGTTTTGTTGATTTTTAGTGCTAACTTTGACTAACTAAATTTTTTGGAATCATGTTTATTTTGCCATTACATTTATAGGAAATTGATGTCAGTCCTTATAGATTGGTATTAGTTATTACCAACTAGCCTTGTTTCCCTTGTAATCGACATTAGTCATAGGTGACCAATATCGAACTCTGTGTTTTTAAAAAAAAACCTGAGAGCTATGTTTTGAATGTTTGTTTGCTCATCATTGAAAGTATGATAAACAAGGAGAAAATATCTAACCCTTGTAGGTCCAAGGTGAGATTGGAACATGAATTTACAAGTTTGAATGGTTTTTAACACTTTAATTTGGTGTTTAAAATGAATTTGGTTAAATATTGCACATTTAGTTTTTAGTGCTTAAAATGAACCTAGATGATTTATGTTGAAATTATTTTGTGAAAGTTCTTTCAAGTTTTTTCAAATAATCCAAGGGTCAAAGGAACTTCATTTGAATGTGTTTTAATTTTCCTCACTTCATATTTTGGTGTTTAAAAAAACATAATTCATTTTTTATGCCTTAGATGTTTTTCAACGTTTTTGACAAGTTTTAAGCAATGCCAAGGGGGAAAAAACTTCACAACACATTTAATTTTTTGGTGCTTGAAAATAAAATTTAAAATCACTTAGTTTATGATCTATAAAATGTTCATTTTATGCCATGTTTTTTTAGCTTATTTGTTTATTTATGTAAAATGAAGAGTGTGTGTATGTTATCCCCCATCCCCTATAGGGAACTTGGGTGATCAAAAGTGCCTTTTCACTTGTAATTTGTGCCTTTGTTCGAGGCATGGAAAGAATTTTTTATAGGCTCTCCCCAAAACTTGCATGGTTTGGGTGGTTTAAAAACAACCTATAAAATCTTTTCACTTAGTTTTATTTTCATACAATTTGTCTTGTGTAGGGGAGGTCATTACCTCTTCATGAGTTCTTTAGGGAAGCTTTGACCTAGGGCTTCATATCCTGGCATTGAATTCAACCCCTCTCCATGGGGGATATATAAATTGGGATTGCCCTATTGGGATATTTTCTTGAGTGGTCAAGCAAACTTTGTTAGTGGCAAGCCAACCTAAAACATATAATCAATTAAGACATCACACTACACTAAGAAATTGATGGATATAGTGGTTATGAAAAGTACAAGACCTTTTAACAAGAAGTCAATTGACATGGATCCAATTGATGTGTTATATATCTTGTATTAACCATGCTTGGAACCATCTAGATGGTCATAAATTGTAAGTTTTAGTCAACCCCATTTGACCAACCTTGATAAGATCTAGGATGTTATACTTAGTCATATTTTTTCATTTATTCTTTTATTGTTTGGTTCTTGATTCTAACACTATTTGTTTGTTATAACATGTCAAAACAAGTTTTGTTTATACGTCACTCCTTTGTTTAAGGAGGCATTATGATGGCCATTTTGCACCACACATTTGCCTTAGACTTTTTCTAAACTTATTTGTGTGTATGTGTCACTTGATTGAAATGGGTAATGTTACATTTCCCAAATCATTTCAATCTTTGTGCCTTGGTGTCTTTGAAACAAACCATTGTTTACTTCTTTAGAGAGTGATAATGTCATTACGCTACTCAATTTTTTTTCATAGACTTGTTTGCCTTGTGCCCAATGCCATTTTATGGAACCAATGCCATGTATTCCATTTTGAATATTTGTTTTGTGTTATTATGTAATTCCATTTTGTATCACTTTTCATTTGCTTAAAGATGCCTAGTTTCCTAAGTTGAGTTTTTGATTAACCTTGTCAAGCTCAAATTCAAACATTGATCAATTTATATTTATCCCTTGCTTAATTGGGGATTAGACACCAATCCTTCTCTTTTAGGTTTTGTAAATTAGGCTAATTAAATACCTAACTTTGAAAACTATTTCTTGATTATTTTTATAGTGCCATTATTCTTTTCAAATTTGCCCAGCTTGTTGGTAAATTAAAGCCTAGTTTTCAATAGTTGATTTTTTAATTAACTTTGATAAAGTTTGGATTTAGACATTGATTAATTTTTGTTTATGCCTCATCTCACAAGGGCTAATACACAAATATTTCTCTTTTGGGTTTTTTAACTTAGGTTAATTATTTACCCAAATTTGATAACTATTGCTTGTTTGTTCGATAAGCCTAGTTTTCATTATTGTTTGTGCCTTTATTTGGGAAAAATTAGTCTCTTTCCTTATGAATATTACATTATACCTTATGCCAATTGACCAAGTCCATGTTTTAATTCCATATGTCTATTCTATACCAAAGTGTTTTAAGTTTGTTAGATTAAATCATCACCCCTTTATTTAATGTCTACCTTTTCACACCATGTTTGGCCAAACGTCATAGCACATGCAATATTTTGACTCTAGATTTTGACATTGCATTTGGCCAAAAGTCCTAGTAACATTTACCTTTCCTAGCTTAGACCTATTTGGAACACCTTTGGACCTAGTGCTTGGTATGCTAGTTTTTATTTATCCACTTGACCTTTTGTGTGTGAGACATTTGATGTTAGATTGTTTTATACCAATTCTTATCACAAAGCACTTTTGGAGACCAAGACATACCAAGTTTGAACTTCTTGTCTTATGGAAATTATTTTTTAGAGTTTGTAGAACTCTAGGACTTTTCACAGATCATTATCATTGATGTGGATATGTATAGCTACACTTATGTTGGAGTCACATATAATCCAAGTTATGATAGAATGTCCACACACAAAAATTACTTTGATTTTGATGAATTTATTCAAGACCCTTATGAAGATTATGTCATTTGGGAGATGGATCCTTACCCTCAAAAAAATCAATCTGGGGAACAAAGCCAATACCCTTATTGGGATAACATTATTTTTGAGATAGATCCATACCCTCCTTGCAAGCCTCAATTTGGGGAGAAAAGTTGAGACCCCTATTGGGATAATATTATTTGTGAGATGGATCCATATCCTCCTTAGAATACTTAATTTTGGGAGTAAGTTGAGACCCCTACTAGGATAATATTATTTGTGAGATGGATCCATATCTTTCTTGAAATACTCAAACTAGGGAACAAAGTCAAGATCCCTAAGCACCTAATTTGGTAATATCTTCTTGTGGCTAGATGATGTACAAGGTTCAACCTCTCACTGATCATGGCATCCATTTTGACACCTATACCATTAACCCTCCTTTAGATTATGTGAGATACCAAGCCCCATAACACTAAAGTACTACCATTATCATATGAGGAACTCATCTTTTGGCTTGTGCAAGCAACCAAGTTCTACAATTCCCTAACATTTATATTGTAAGACCTCATCCTTTAGCTTGTGTGAGAAACCAAGTTCCATCATGACCTAGCCTTATCTTTCTAAGACCTCATCATTTGTATTATGTGAGCAACCAAGATACATGATGTTATAGCCTTACCCTTCTAGGACCTTATCCTTTAGCTTGTGTAGAAATCAATCTCTACAATACCCTTTCATTATCTAGTCCTTCACCTCTACTATTAACCTTCTTTTTGATTGTGTGAGCAATCATGCTCCACCATGCCCAAGGAATACCATTAACATTTTAGGACCTCATCCTTTGGCTTGTGCAAGCAACCAAGCTCTACAATGCCCTTTCATTATGTGATTGCTGATCGTTCCTCATCCTTTGGATTTTATGAGCAATCATGTTCCATGATGCCCTATCATTATCTAATTATTGGGCACTATTCAACCATTTCCAACCATTACCCACTTTAAAAAACCTTTACCAATCATTTAACCCCAACTGTGTCAATCAGTACCTCTAACTAAGCCAATCATTAACAAACCAAGATGTCTTCAAAATTGGTATTTTACTACTTGTAAACCAAGGCCAAGAAAATAAACCAATCCAAGATGCTTTTATTAAACTAACTATTTGTCATAAGTCAACCTATGATGAATCATCTTTTGATCTTATACTTGTTATCAAGGAGTCTCACTTTGACATACTAATATTTGTTGAGTCACTTCTTAATGATTATAACTATCTTTGGGCAAATCATCACCTCAACCATATGCCTATTTATAAATAACCTCCCTCTAAAAAACTAGTCTCTATGGAATTGTCTTTTGAATTTGTTCCCACCATTGAGGAGTCTCATTTTGACAAACTAATCTCTGTGGAGCCCATTATACCATCATAGGTTATTCCTTATCCAATACCAAATATTCAAAAAAAAGCATTATTGTAGCAACATCCATACCAGATGAATAATCAAAAGTAGATTCAAATTTTATTCTTGAACTAACATTAGATTTAGCATAAGAATTATAATCAACATCAATCTCAACATCAGATTTAGAGTCCTTTGAGTTGGAACTAGATTCAAAATTAAAATACATTCATAGTTGTTACAACATTGGTTACACATGCCTCACAGATTAATTTAAATACATTTGGGATCCTTATACAATTTTTGAGGATGATTACTTTAGGTTTTACACATGTTATCCTAGTATATTCTATGAGGATTGTGTTTCCTCTTCCCATTTCATTACCATTCCACATGCCATTACCACCAACCAACCTAGTCATTATATTAACTTTCCATCTCCCAAAAGTGTTGATTAGGACTGATAGAGTCATAACTTATTGAAATGCATCCATGGAAACATAAAAATTATAGAATATTATGGGGACCAAGACCACATTCATGCAAAATAATAACACTCTCCTAGTGAAACATTTATAGAGGTGCTACGGGATAATCAAAGTTCAAATTTAGTAGCTTATAGTGAAACCTTTTTAGAGGTGCTAGAAGATAATCAAATTCAAAAGTCAATGTTTCATAGTGAAACCTTCTTAGAGGTGATATGGGACAATGAAGATAAATTCATTGTTGAAAACCTCTTCAAGGTGACAATAGTTGAGCACAATAGTTTTTCATTGCTTGATGAAGACATTATCATATATCAAATTAGTATAACTTATAATTGATAACATAATTAGATGGTAGCTTCTCTTAGGCCAAAATAATAGAAAAATTTGGTGGTTTTATCAAGAGTATATTCAAAAGTATTCAACACTACCACAACCAAGGTTATGCTGAATCCAAAATTAGTAACATTATGTGTGCCTAAAAATTCCAATCTTCATTTATTTCCTAATCATTATACATTCCATTATCATCAACCTCTACATGGCCAAATCAAACCTGTCGTCCAAAATTTATCCCTATTTACCATCCCTAACTATACTTTCCTTTATATAGGCTACAAAAATACCTTGTCTCTAAGTTTGAAGGAAATAAAATCAATAGCCAACAAAGATCACAAAAACATTCTCAACATCCAAATCTATAGTAGGTTATGGATATATCATCTATTCAAAAGAGGTGTCGGCTAGTAATTTACATGATTTATTATTCTACTTGTGTCATTTATTGATCAAGCTATACCTCTCCACATCAGTAGGGACAATAAAATCATATACCTATCAAAATCATAAAACCATACCTATACCTTGCCCCTTGCCAAAAACCATACCCTTACCATTTTCATTTTCCATATACCTTATCATTTTCATTTTCCCTTTCCCTTACCATTGTTCCATACCCTTCCATTTACCTCACCTTACCACTTGGGGGAAACCCTCTTACTCTTTTACCTAATCTTCATACCATCATCATCCTAAAAAATGCCATCCCTATTAGAACAAATCCTATTTGTAGCCATCTTACCTAGATTATATTTATCTTGGTTATTTTGGTTCTTCCCACACCATTCTATTCAGGGATTTCAATCTAGTTTTATTAGTTTTTCAATTCTATGTTTAAATATTAGTTTATGAAAGTAGTGTAACAGTAGATTTGACAAGTTATCTTTCATTCAAATTATACCAAGTGTTTCTCATTATAATCACCTATGGGAAAATTAGTATTAAACAAACTGCCTATGGGTAAATTAATATCATAGAACTATGTCATTATTTCCTAATTATAAATTCTTATGGGAAAATTGGGAATAACAACTTTAACATATACTGACACATCACCTTGCCATTAATATTCTCATTTACTTGGCCATTTTCCTTAATTTTATAATTTATTGTAACCTAGTTGGTTCTCCCTACCTTTTGTGTGGATGTAATTACTGTGACTTGAGTTCTTAATGGTATTATGTAGGTCATGCTCAATTCACATTGAGGTTAGCTCATTCCCTCTTTTCCATACACTTTTGCCATTTTGTGATCAACCTAATATAACACTCTCACCATTTTATGAGTAGGTATCTTGTCAATCTTTAATGAGTTAAGGTATCTCAAAATTCCAAAAACATTCCAAAATTTTAAAATCCAAATTTTTTTGTACTGTCTAAGCCTAGTTAGTCATCCTCAACCTACCCTACTTGGGAAAATCCTTTTTAGGATTATTTATATTGATTTTACTTTCATTCTTTCTATGTGTTTGTTTTTTATTTTTTTATTTTCTTAATTGTTTGTTTGATTTCCTATTTTTCAATTTTTTTGTGTTGTTTGTTTATTTGTTTGCTTTCCTATTTATTTAATTTTAGTATTGTTGCATTGACTTAGTATATATGTTTTCATAGGTTTATTCCTTGTTATTTATTCTTGATTATATCCATATTCATAAATCAACATTATCATCATGGTTTTTATCATTTGTGCATTGTTTTCAATTGTTTATTAGATTAGGAGTTAGTCCTTATGCATATTTCAACTAAGTTATCATGATGTTTTATATCATGATGTCTACCATCATGTGCTATATAAAAAATAAGATCAATAAGTCTTACAATAAATGGATCCATAGAAGTTTCTACTTGATGATCTTGGTAAATAGTCCCACCCCCATTGATCAAATCAACCCATTAACCATTCTAGTTATATCAATACTAATAAGGATGAGCATCTCCACATTGGTAGGTACAACCAAATCATTTCCATTGATCAATTTTTTATTCTTTTATTCATTTATTTCATCATTTTTCACATCTTCATGTGCCTAGTTTTTTGTGGCTTCTTCAATCATTATACCACCACATCTACTTTTGTTCATCTTTAATCTATATGATAGGTTGTATCCTTGAGTTATGCTTACCATTTTTCCCTACTAGGTCACAATCAAACACCATTTTTTAATCTAAGTCATCTTAATGATTATAAATACCTATGGACAAATCATTATTTTGACTCATTAACCCTAATTGGGGTATATACTATTGCCACTAATTATAACCACGTTTGGAAAAATCAATGTCTCAACCTTTGTTATTGATTATAACTACCTTTAGGAAAATCAATAATTTTTAAATCAATGCATGTAACCATTTTATCTATTGGATTTATCTCTCCCATGGATTAATTTCATTCTTCTTCTTTCTTCTTTTTGAGGGACCATCCATCTAACATATTTGATGGCCACTCCCTCGAAGAGGGATCATTATCAGCTTCCCAAACATTCTTTAGAGATTTTTATTCAATCATCATCTTATTTTTGGCATATATGCCTTTTTAATTATTTAATAAGACATTATTATCCCTATGGATTTCCATATCTTCCCAAATAGGGGAAAACTATACACACCTAAAATTGGCCACCAATGGCTTCATACTGGACTTTAGATTGATTCTTAGCAAATATTGCATATTAAGCTTAAGAATAATTGAATGACCAAAATCTCCTTGTAAATAAATCATCAAAGCTCAAAATCATTTTGAGATATTCCTAATTAGGGTATCCTACCATATTTTAAAAAAACCTCCCATAGATTCATCTCTAATAATTCTATGGCATTACAACATTAAATTTGGTTTATAGACCTATTAAATGGGGCAAGTACACACATCAATTAAATAAAACCTTGAAAATTCTAGAAAGCCTAATAGAAATTAATTAAAATACAAAATCAAATTAAATTTCTAACTGAATTATCCATGAGTAATTAATAAAATTTTAAAAAGGAAATTCAAAAATCAAAGAATATCCTAGGAATGCATAATTACCTTTTTATGAGTTGTCAAATATCCTAAAATATCTCACATACCTATTCATTGTTAATCATGACCATTTGACACCTTTTAACTCTATTGGGGTTAATTCACTCACTAAGGTTAGGTTTGAACCCATTTTAATCTCTAACTACACTCTAACTCACCTTGTGTTGGGGTTAATTTCTAAACCTATAAATACAAGCATTTGCCTCTTCATTTTGAGAGCTTAGAGATAGTAATGTTATAATGCATGTTTTATGACAATATTACAAGAAATAGTGTTATAATTCCAAAATCGCAAGCATAATCCATATGAAAACCAATCCAAACAATGGTTACAAGGAGAGAAGGAGCTACACAAATCTATTTTCCAAAGACTCTTTGAGCATAATTAGAGCAAGCCAAATGAATAAATCTCTTGGAACATTAAAGGAAGGTAAGGAATTTGTCATTATTTGAATTTTAGTTTTATTTTCAATTGGTTTTATTCACTAAGATCCCCCTATGATCTAGGCATGGAGGTGTTAATATTTTTAGTGTGTTTATTTCATTATTTTATATGAAAACAAACACTTGATCTAACCTCCCCTCCATCATCAAATTCCTAGTATCACAATGTCAAGGTCATTGCATGTCACTAGACTTGAATATATGTCACCCACATAGAGTTTAATAACATCCCTATAGATAAATATAGATTATGTTTTGCATGATTGAAAGAGAATGAAGAGTATTCATGCCCCCATTATGACCAAAATTATATAGAGTTTTTATTTGAAATGAATATTTGGTCTTTTAACTATACGTTTTTTTTAAAACTTTAAACTTTTAAATTTAAAATGGGCATGAGCTTGTATCGTGATAAAACTTTGAAACTTTAAATAAACATGATATTGAATTTGTAACATCCCCACTAATTTTTTTGTTAATGATGTATAATTCTATACATCTATATGATCAATTGTAATTGTATTTCCAACATGAAATTCTAGTCTTGTAACTATTTTGCATATGCTCATGCATATGTATTCAAGTTTTAGTGATTGTGTTGTTTGTGTTTTTTTTCAAAGTGAGTGCATATGATTTTCATATCCCCAAACATTTATATGAATGTGCCAATATTTTTTATGTATTTTCTTTCTAAATCACTTTGAAACTTTTGAAAGCTTTGTACTCTGTTATAGAATTTGATTCTATATAGTTTTCATCTTTGTATTATGTATTTAATCTTATGTTTTTAGCGTACTTATATGTCATGTACCCATAATACTACTATAGATATATTGGATATATTATAAACCTATATTATGTGACCAATTTGAACCATTTTGAATCTTGCATAATGTATTTTGTACTAACCTTGATGGATGCCCACTTTTAGATATGAGGCATAAGATTATTGAGTGTGTTATATGAAAAGAATAATATGTATAATTTTGTAATATGGTTTAATTAAATATTGATAATTTTAAAAAAAAAAAATTAATATTATGATTATTATAGTATTATGTTTGATTGCATTTGAAAATATTTTTCCAAAGGCTGGAAAATGTGTTATAAGTATGCGTGAAATTTAGCATTTTTAGAAAGGTTAATTGGTATGATAAAACTAATACCATGTAGAAGATTGTGTTGTATGTGTTCCAATGCAACTTATGAGAATTTATTTTTATATGTATTTTTCAATATATCACATGCACAAGTTTTGGATAATTAGCTAGAAAGGGTTTGATTTTTTTCCAAAAAGAAAAAGTCAAGTCATATAAATAGCTCGACTGAAAAGAAATTATACTTCATTTTCACATTGAAATTTTCATGATTTTGAGATCTAATATATACATGAAACCGTATAATATATTTTGAGTTTGAATTGATTTGAGCAGGTCATGCCTAATTTGATTCAAAGGATGTGTTACCCTTAGTAAGTCTAAGAACTCAAATTTTGACTTATGTATTTTTTTTTAAAAATACACATGTTCATGTATATTAAATTATTTTTTTATTTTTTTAGTCATGCCATATCTAGGTTAGTATTGTATGGACCACATCAAAGTTTTCTAGTGATGGCCTAGACTCATTTGTAGACATATTTTCCTAACTGTAGACTTATCTATGGACCTGCCTAGGTAATGTTGTACCTATATGTGGAGCTAGCCTAGGGAACATGGTGTTTTATATATAAAAAATATTATTATTTTTATATTTTATGATTTTTATTAAGTTTATTAAGTTTTTATATGATATTTGTATGGTGTTTTTTATAAACTTGTGTTTACAGGGTTGTATGTGGGCTAGAAAGTTCTATTATGGTCACATGATGGAGATTGTTTGATCTCTACTATTGATAAATGACAATAGAGATTTATTATATGATTTTTTTGGTCATAAAATTATTAATTTGGAATTTATGTATGCACATGATGACATATGTTATGATTGATGGGAATCAGATGCATGTACCTTCTAGTTCCCTATAAGGGAGATGACTGTCACCTTGGAGGATATTCGATGGATCATACAATTTTTTATTTTTGGGTGATGAGTGACCATATAGGGTGTTTTTAGGACAAACCACATTTATAGAGCACATTTATATATGAAATGACGTGCTTAGGTTTAAATTATGCCCCAATGGATACTACAATCTTATTATTGGACATTGTGTTAGGGAATGTTCAACACTTTCATAAATTAATTTGTACCCTACTTGTATTGTTTATTGAATTTGAAAGTGAAGGGGTTGCCATTTATTAATACATGAATAGATGATTTTTTAACATTGAGGATCATGGATGAGATACTCGTTAGAAATGGATCTTGATGATTCCTTAAAAAATGCTAATTATAGGGATAGTTGTGTAAATTGAATTAGATAGTACAAGAAAACATAGTTTAAGTAACATAATACATTTAGAAGGAAACACAAATTATATTATTAAGAATTTATAATAATCACACATATCAATCTTAACTATGAATGAAGTAGAACATTATGAAAATAAGTACATAAATATTAAAATGAATCTATCTAATTATGTGCATAAATAAATGAACATAGAGAGAAAACCATAGAAAACTTAGCTTAATATCCATTACAAAAATGATAAAAACATAAAGATATAAATATCGATTAATATTTATATTAAAATCAATCTAACATTCTCATAAAACTATCTAATGATTATAATAAGTTTAAATCCATTATTATATTCAGGAAAAACATTTATAAATGTCAATCTTGTGTTTGTTTTAACTTCTTTGAGATATTCTTAGAGAAAACATGCTTGAGATGCAATTAGAATAACCATGTAACAATAAATCCAATGTGTATCTATTTTTCACATACATCTAAACATGAAATTTTATATCCACATTTACCCTCTAACACTTTCCTAGACTTAATAGGTTATCTCATCCTAAGACAATGTCATAAAGGTAGGCAATCTAATGATTATAGTAACTAGAACAAAACAAAGGATGAAGTAGTAGAATTCACAAGAACTACCCAAGGCATTATTTACTAGTTTTTGCCTCATTTACACTAATTATCCATCCTTTTAGGTTTTCAACTAAGTATTAGACTAACCTACCACCTTCATAGGTTTTCAATAGACCAAACCCACTTATCTTATGAACCATCCACTAGCAGTATCAGAGAAAACAACTTCAAAATATGAGATACATAGTACCTAACTAGTAGGTGGTGGCATGGGTAGAGTGGATAAAGATGAAGCATCATGTGACATAGGCTAAAGATGAAGCATCATATTACATAGGCTGAGAGGCTTTGCTAAGGCTTTGGGACACAATATTTTTCTATTAAAGAAAGGACTAGAGTTCACTTAGAGGAATGAATTTTGGTAAGTTCACCAAAGGTCTAATCGTAATGTTAAAAATATCCAAGTTGAACTTGTAAGCTTGAAAATCAATCATAAACTCATGAATAAATCACAAAATAGATCACAACCATCTTTGTGAAATAAATAGTGACTATATGTCATCATCTGTAGTGAGAGTCAATGTTGATTGGGTAGTGGTGAGTCATTGAGAAATATCTTGCTAGAGATCAATTATGTTATTTACATGTTGTTACACTTGAAATCTAGTGAATGTAATTTATAGAACCTAGTTATACCATGTCTAAATGTTTAACATGACTATGTCTCATGTACTATTATACTCCTATAATACCAAATCAATCTCCTCAAATGTTTTGGATAGATTTAGCATAGTGGTTTTGGCTTTACTTGCTTCCATAAATTCATTGTGTATGCCTCCCCAAATGGCATCAATATATTACTTCCATTCAAGTAACTATTGGACCACTTGAGTTACTTGGAGTGAAGCAACATTTAAAACCTATGGATATGCTTCAATAATCTCAAAGAGAACCTTAGTCTCTTATTTAATGGATTTTACTTGCAACATAATGTGGTGGACCTTTTAAATTTCCTACTAATCTTGTACCAACTTCATTAGGAGAAGAGGAAACTAATGATGGTCCAAAATAACTTGAATACAAATGACCTAAGTGCATAATACAAGACATGCATTCTACATAATCACATTGACATTTCAAATGGTTTGCATCTATGTAACATTATTCATAAACAATCTTCCCCCTTATTTTTCCAATGAAGTGGTCTTTTATGTGATTTATTTGTGGAATGTAGTGACTTATTTGATCTTCTTGGCTAATGGTAACTATGACACATCTAAGAAGGAATCAATGGTAGGTGGTGTTAGTGAAAATGATGTATAATATATGGTTGTAGGCACCTATTTCAATGGTATGATTGGTAGTGAAAATGTAGTACATTGGGAAGAGGAAGTAGGGACATCCTAAAGCCAAATGGTTTAGAGTGGCTATTTTATAGATTGTATGGGAGCTTCACAACAATTAGCTATTATTCTCCCTTTCCTATGTAACCATTAGTACAATGTAATTTTTTGTCCCATCATTAGATGCCTTTTTTACTTCCTTAACCTCATCAATTTTGGATTCTCATTAGTGTGACCCATCTACACTTTCTCTGGATGTTGATTTTTGGCAAGTGTTTTTCTCTTGGTCTCTTCCTTCATGATTTTATTTTTCTTATCCTCATCATCAACTGAATTTACCTTATCTATTACATCAATATAAGTATTCTATGTGACTATGTCTTCTATATATTTCATACTATGTGCTTTAAATTCTTTATCCTCCTTAGTTCTTGACTTCACCTCCAGTGTTTCAGTGGTAGGTGTGGTGTCTTTAACGTTGGTATTTACCTATGCATCATCCTTATTAGGTTTCTAATTTTATTATGTCATTATCCTATTTCATATCCTTAGCTTCATTATTTGTGTTTTGGGTTATGGCTTGTTACTAATATGGTTTGGATTTTGCCTTATTACAATATTCCTACTTCATTTTCCATTTCTACTCGAAGTGCACTCTGTGTGTTTTGGCACTTTGTGCCACTTCATGGGTATCTTATTGATCATTCATAGTTTGTTTCTCTATCTCTATCTCTTTGGTATCCATGATGGGATCATATTTATATGAGTGAATGGATTCACCCTATATTGTTTCTCAAGAGATAGAGGTTTTCATATTACTAATAGTAACTAACTTATGTTTGGCTGGATACATAGTCACTACTTATGGTTGTTGTGCCTCTTATGTTATAGGTTTTGGTGACTCAACTTATACTAGCTACCCATATATATAAATATTATAACATGCACACTTATGGTTGGGATACCCAAGCTTCCATTTATGGTATACACTGATAGAAAAGAGTTTGTGGAGGGCTCTCAAGGAGAGGTGAAAATTGATATAAGGGTGCCAAAGTATCTAATTATTGTGATTTGAATAATTATACTATGAACTTAGTGTGCTCATATTATTGGCTAATAGTGTTGACTATAATATAAGGTGGGCACTCAAGGATATACACCCATAGTTCCTTTGGTACATGTTTTCACACTTACACTATGTGCACTAATTTCCAAAATAAAAAATTATTTTCCTCTTACTTCTCATACAGATTATCATCCATGTCAACAATAATTACTTGATAAACCTTCCATTTATTAGTCCCCATTATTGGTAAGTAGTAAATAGCTATGCTCATTGGCACTTGGGGATCATCTAGCCATGTATAATTTTTTGCATGTTTTTCACTTTGGTAGAAGAAGGGATTAGATTTCAACCTAATATTTTCTCTTTTCCTTCTATATATATGATGTGCTAGAATTGAGTTTCTATGATACTAGTAATGAAACACCCAAAGCTACTATTTGTATTGGCATGCTGCATCATGCAGATAATGTTATTTATCTATTGACCTCTTTCTAGGCCATCTACATATCTATGAAAAATTGAAAAATAGGACCCATCACATTGGGTAACTCATATATATGCACTATGATGCCTTTGTAGAGCTTGGTCACCACATAATGTTGACCCAAATTTTGCATTACATTGGGAATAAATTGGGGATTAGATGTGATGAATTTAATTAGCCCCTCTAACCATGCTTAAAACTTCACTTGGTGTGTGAAATATGTGCTTTATGACATACAAATCAGATTCTTAAACTCAATGTTAGGATAGTAGTCAACATATAGATGCACCTCTATTTCAGATGACTTCCACTATGTAAAAACCAATGAGAGAACCAAGAATTGGTATTAGAAATTATGGTTCACCAAAGTCATTATTTTGTTGATGTTGGTGGTTAGCTTGGAGACCGATAATATAGGTCAATTGAATTCTTCATTGAGGTGAATGATGTGGTGGATGATTTAAATTACCCTCTTGGTAGTCTACTTGGCATTCTTGGTCATTTACCAATAACATCATTTGATTAATAATGTGAACAATAAAACTTATTCATGTAATATCAGTAAGGGGGATTCACTAAGATTGCATAGAATAATCTTCATGAATTTTTGGTAGAATTGGGGGTACTTTTGATTTATAAGATTTAACTAATTTTCCTTGAGATGGAAAACATGTGTCTTGCAATGTCATTAATTTATATGGAAACATCATGGGATAGATAGCTATTGACCTCATTATATCAGCTTAGAAATAATTTCATGATTTCATAGAAATTTAATACATAGATTAGTCATTTGACATTTGCGATGTGAAAGTGATGTGGTTTTGGTAAAGTGAGGGGATGCATGCCTTGGACTGCCTATAGAACAAATATTTTTTTCTCCATAACTTTGTTGAATTTCAAGGCATCTAGGTTTGAAAACTTCATTTTTCATAGCGCCAACCCAATGCCCAAATCTTCCTTTTGAGAATCGATGAAAACTTTGATCATCTAGGAAAGATCAAAAGTAGCCATTATACCCTTATTGAAGTCTAGAATGATACATAATGCATAAAACTAATTATCTTCACTTAAGGAGTAGGAAAATTTCTAGATATGGTGAACTCTTTAAATTCACTAAGTCTAAGATGCATAAATTGTGCATCCCACATGACTCTTATAACTTACCATGCACTCTTATTCTTGCATTTGATTTTAATGTTCCTAATTTCCATTTGATCTTTCCCATACAAGAATCAAATAGAAAGACTCTTGTCTATATGATGTGTCAAATTTGTTGATTTGGTCTATCTTTGGATGATGGATGAAATAAAATTGATATCCCATTTCCCTATTTTCACCCACCATACTTGATCATTCCATCCATGATGTTGACCTTCAATCTTTTTTGAGATATTTCTCAATCTTTTCACCTATTTTATCATGAGTAGCTACAATTTATCATTAGTATCCATATCTAATTTATATCCTTATGTTTCATGATTCTCATACTTAATTGAAGTTTTAAACTATACTTTAGAACTCATTGTACCTTTAAGCCAATACACTCTTCATTAATGGTTCCTTTGATAACCTTGATCCTTATTCGACACCCTTATGATTATAAGATATTGAAGTATAACCTAAAAACTAAACAAAACAAATAAATGCACTCCACACAACATAACCTAAAATAATTCCTAAGCTACATGGAGTGACTTAACACCTTTTCATACTTGTATAAATATATTATTAGTGGTAGGGTTTGATATAACTACCATTCTCCCATCTAGGTAAAACGGTTCCCAATGAATCTATTAAAACTATCATCCTCGGATATGATGACTCATGGATAATGTATGGAAATTTATGTTAGATGTTGAACTTTCCTGATAAGGCTCTAAACTGACTATCATTAAGTAATACTAGATGATCAATCTGAAACTCTTTGGTGTATCAGTTTTTTGTCATTCCAAGATTTATGGTTGTGTTTATGCACCTCTTATGTCCAAAATTATTGATGCCAATATTTATTCATGTAATTTACATCTCATAACCTATTTTTCAATTATTTATAATCACCCATACACATAATGATTGTAATTCATAGGCTCAAAACTACATATTCCATGGGCACGACCCCTTCCAACCTATAGTTCAACTGAAATGGAGTGAACCCTGTCACACAGTTATAATGTGTGTAATACACCCATATAATTGTATAATGTTGATCCTCCTAGTCATCCCTTTGAATATTTTTGATTCTATTAATCTACCAAATACCTTAAGTTAGCTTGGGGATGATATGTTGTACTTTTGTGGTGCAAAATCAAAAATTCAACAATGAGAATATTTATAACCTTGTTCAAGAAATTTTTTCCTTTATCACTTACTAGTTTGATATGGAAGCAAAACCTACTAATGATATTTTCATAAAATAATTTTTTTGCATCCTTAGTACCATAAGTGGGCATCACATCAACATCTACCCACTTCATAAAATAGTCCATCACGATAATAATATCTATGGCATGGCTACATTTATTGGGTGGACTAATAATCCCAATGAAATCTAATCCCCATTGCTCAAGAAATTATTATTAGCATCAGTTGTAGAGGAATTTCATCTCTTTGCTTTGGTTTTCCATCTTATGACATATATCACATTATTGCACAACTCTATATACTTATTGAAATAGATAGGGCCACCAAAAACCACATTGTAAGATCTTCTTTGTAGTTATCTCTCCTAAAAAGTTACCCCCTATGATCCCTTGATGTGCCTTCATAAGTAATTATACTTTCATGCTCTAGTGCAAATATACATAGAATTTCATCCTTGCCTAGATGATAAAGAAATCTGTTAATAATACTATATGGCAAGGATCTATTAATGAATTTATTCTTATCCTTTTCCATATAATGTTATGGAAAGATCACTTTTTCAAGAAAGATTGTGATATCTTGTAATTATTATAGGTTTGCAAACCTATGAAATAGATGTGCATCTGAAGACTCATCTAAGATCTCTTTTGGTTCCTCCCCATTTTACATCCTAATCAAATGATGTGGACCCACATTCTCTCAGCTTGGCTTAAAATTTATTTGGAATTAAAATTATTGGAAGAGCATCAACCAATGTGAAATACATCCTCCCAACATGATCTTATTAACCAAGTATCATAGTGATTTATGATTGGTGAATAACTCAAAATGTGTATCCAAAAGGTAGTTCCAAAAATTTTGAAGTGCAAACACGATAGTTAAAACCTCTTGCTCAAGTTTTGTATAGTTTTTATCCACATCAGATAATTTAATACTTTAAAAATGGATAGGGTGATCCAACCCACCCTCTCTTTGTTTCACTAATACTTTTATAACTATGATTCCCTATGTATCTACATGTATATCAAATTGTGTAATCTAGTTTGGGAAGACCAAGATTGGTGTAATCATGAGTCTCTTTTCCAATTCAATGAATACTATTTGGCATTCCTTTATCCATGAAAACTACATTCCTTTACATAACAACTTATCCAAAGGGGAAGATATGGATGTATACCCATTTATAAACTTATGTTAGTATCATGTATGTCTCAAAAAACATCACATCTTTGTTCAAATTTTAGGTGTAAGCATTACCATAATTACCTTATTCTTTGTTTGATATACCAAGATGATCTTACTGAAAACTATATATCCTAGAAGAACTTAAAATGGTGTAAAAAATAAACATTTATTCAAATTGATCATAATTTGCAGTGCCCTACATCTCTCCAACATAAGTCTAAGTTTAGATAGATGATTTTAGAACAAATAAAACATTACCCAATATTCTAAGTAGAATTATAAAAATTCATGGATAAAGTCATTAAATTTAGTGACTACAACTCTATATAAAACCATATGTGAATTTTATTTATGTGAGTTTTATGCACAACACATTCAAATGATGTAGCCTCTGGCATTTTAGGATCTCAATGGAGGTGAACTCCACTCCAGGGCATAAGTTGTAGGTATGTAGTGTATTTCAACCTATTGATGGAATAGGGATAGGGCATGTAGGTCATTGACAAGGTTTTGTGGATGGAGGTGTGACCTTCTAAGAGAGTGAATTTTACATAGTTTGGATGAGTGGCTGGTTTTTAATCTAAAGTGGGTAGGTCTTAATAAAAAACTTATAAAATATGGTAACGTAGGGTAAAAAATAAGGCTTCATGGTTCTTAGGTATCACTTCCGTGGTTGGTTTCTAAATGGACCTGTGCTTTCTAAAACATATGCCTATTGATAGCAATAATAACACACATACAATCAAACATGGCTAGGAAGTCTAGGTAAATAAAGATGTATGGAATTCATAAGCCTCAAATAAAGGTTTCTCCTTTTAGGGTAGCTATTACACACCCTTAATTAGGAGATTATGGCTTAAACAAATGAATTATCTAAGGTAGATGTTGCACACATATGCAAAACTACACCAAAGAAAGCATAAATACACATTCAAAAATATGATTCAATTTAACTTGACCAACTCAATCAATATATAAAAACCATTTAAGAGAGAACTAAAAGTTAAAAAATAAATAAATTAACTTTTTCAAAATTATGCAATGTGTGTATGTACAAAAAAAATTCCATTTTTTATAATTAACCACTCAACATATAAGGAAATTCTAAGTCCATTAGCCATTGCAAAATTATACACGCATAAAATTTCACCCTATCAAGGCTTACTCGATTGTAGTGTTGCATGTAACTTGGTTGGTGTAGAAGTCATTATGGCAGTTGAAGATGTAGTTACACCATTAAATGCCTACTTCTTCTACACTTCATTATCCTCATAGACATTTTACATTTCTCCATGCTACTATTATATAATGTCTAATTTTAATAATGATGGATGATGAATTCATTTAGTCTATCTAAGGATATTTGCATGCTCATCCTTACTTATTTAGAATTTACTTTTGAAGATTTCAAATTCAATGACATTTTTTTGAGCATTGCTTAAATCTAAATCAATTTACTCAAGTGTCAAACCTTGAAAGCTTTACTTAAACTCAACTACTTCCTAGATAAGTTTGTCAAAATTAATCCTACTAATCAACTTAATAATGGAGTCTTTAACTTTGGACAACTTTAGCCCATGAAAAATTTGAAGAATCTAAGCCTCATGTACCTAATATCTAATGAATAAAGCCCCAAAAAAACTTCAACTAATCATTCACCTCCTCGTGATGAATGATTACTATATTTAAGGCATTAGATGCCTCTAACATAGTCATTAGGTCAATATGACTATATAGAGAGTTTCCTATACAAACAAATAACATATTCAATTTTTAACTATCATCTCTCAAGGAATTGAATAATTGATTGACATGTCTCACATGAGGGGCCATCTTGGACCTCATAAATTCCATGGCTTCTAGGAGTTATAGCATCTAGAAGCTACCTCTTAAACTTTATATTAGATGCCAGTAGGGATATGTACTATCTTGGCCTTTTCCTTGAGTTTATCCATTTTGGCCTCAAATGCATACACTTCTACCTCAAGCTATTGTTGATCTAATTTTATGCCTTCATAGATTGCAACTAAGGCATCCTTGTGTGCTTGAGCTAGGTTTGCTAGATTTTACTCATATAATGATTGTCTTGACTATCTCTTTTGCCTCTTGGTAAGGGAAAAGACTTCTTGCCTTTCTTCAAGGATGATCTAGGTACCTTTGTCATCATATAATTTCCTCTTCTTCACCATTTGAATACTACTGATTAGATGATTAAACAAAGTAGAAATAGAGGGAACCTTAGTAATTTTAAAGTTTGGAAATTAGGATGCCTTGATTCTTAGATCCATTACCCATGGAGGAATTTCTAATTGGGATGCATCAGAGGTTTTAATAATAACCTCTTCCTCTACCTCCTCTTGAGCTTTTTATTATTTCTTTTGGAATTTGGTTATGACATCAAGAAGGGAAAGTCATATGATTTTGGACCAATCTACTCCTCCAAACTAAGGAAGTGGATGGACCCTGATTATTTGGGGTTTGAGCTTCCTTCCCCTACCATTAATCATTACTTTGGTCTCCTCCATGAATGTGGTAAATGGTAGTGGAAGGGTGATTCGAGTGGATTATACATGGAGCTGTGAGGTGGCTAGTGTAGTCTACACCTTCTTGGATACTTTCATCTTCTTGAGGTCTCTAATAGTGGAGGTGCTAGTAGGAACAAAAGGGGTTTATGTGGTTAATGGGATGGATGTGGAGTCAGAGGGATACATAGTAGTAGTTGAGGTGGAGGGGGTAGATGTGAGAACTTCCATAGAGGTAGTTAACCTAAAGATGGGTATAGTAGACAAGGGAAAACTAACAAAAAGTTGAATACCTAGGAGAGTAAGCTCCACAAGCTCTATCTAGAGGCTTGTGGCCTTAGCTATCTCCAACTTAGCTTCCTCATCTAAATCATCTTCAATATTTTTGATGATTACCACATCTCCCATGGTTGTTCCTAAGCATAAAGGTTGAGCAGGAAAAATCTATGATGTCTTTATTGTGGGACTGCCCATAAGAGTCCTAGGTTTTCTCTTGTAGACCAAGGAGGTCCTTGCTTATGTGGAGGAGTCCTAAGGTGATGATTTTGTTAATTTTGGATGACTTATATTAATATATGTAATAGTATTTATTTGGGGCATAACAATTAACACTTGACTATAACCCATAGTAGGTAATTTATGTGTTCTATCTTCCTCATCAGAGTCAAGACTAATGGGGTTCCCTGCTTGTCTTCCTTTAGTAGAATTGGGCTCAAATATCATGGGTTATTTCTTCACTATTTTCAACTTTAACTTCAAAAGAATTCCTTAGGAGGAAGAATCAGCTTGGTCCTTGGATTGCTCCTCACACTTTCCTCTCTATAAATATGAATGTTCCCATTCTTTGTAGAGTGCCTTCTTGCTATCTAAATCCTTGGTGGAAATTGAAGGATCATCCTATATAATTCTCAAATGATCCTATTACATCCCAAAAGTCTACTTAAATTATAATACTTCCTCATTAGACTTGGCATTCAAAAATAAGAAATCATAATGATAAGGCTCATGATTATATGGGATGTTGAATCCATAGATGTGTTTTTGGATTAGCTCATGTGGATCCAAATCTCTATGTGAAAGTGTAGGGAAAGGATAAATCTTAAATTTTCCACTTACTTCCCCAAAATGTTTTCTCATTATATACACCATCCTACCAATAGATATGAGATGACCAAAATACATGGCTTTATTCTACCTTGAAAAATACTTTTCAATGCTTTTTCATAATTGGAAGGTGATTTCTTGTTCAGCTAGTTTGTCTGGCACAAACCTTGGGAGACATAAGGGCCAACCTTATTTCCCAAAATAATAATAATAGTGAAATTTGGGTAAAGGAAATAATCTCCCTTCCCATCCAGGTTCTAAATAATGTTTTGTCTAATTCCTAGCATGGGCAAGCCATGAATGGCTTTCCAAACCTAAGTATAGACATCTTCAAATATCCTTACCACATGTTTGGTATAACAATACACATGCATGAACTGGTAATGGTCATAGATTTTTTTCTTCTCATAGTCAGTGGTTAAAGCCCATAATTCACAAAGATCCTTATAACATGTACCCATGACTATGTCCAATCAATATGACATCATGAAGAAATCTCCCATGGGCATGGGGTGCCTTTCTTTATGAATAATTTACTCCCTCAATTGAAATCTTATTATCTTACTAAGGGTATATGTATAACCATGTGTAAGCATAATATATAGTAATGACACCCAATCCACATTAACAAAATAAATTTTATGCATACCATCTAGTTAGTTGAGAAGAGCCATACCAATGTGAATTCGCATCCTAAATCTATCAATTTGGATAACTCTCTTTAGCTTCTTTCCCTTCCATGTGATGGTCTAGTCTAAGAGGAGCCACAAAGATAGTACCTTTTCCATTAAATTCTCTACATTAAACTACACCAATGTGTGCTTATCAAAGTAGGAATCATGTATACTCAATGTTAAATATCTATGGAAATCTGGTCCTAAAATGCATGCAAACACTATATTTTTACTAGAATGATGCATGAATGTGTTCTATGATATCTCCCTTGAAAATAACATGTACCTTAAGAGGTTGATGTATGACATTACTTTCAGCTTGGTTATAACAAAGTGTAATCTTTGGCATTTGAATGCAAGTAATTCCTTCATAAGCAATATGTCTTCTAGTGTCATAATGTCTTTGAGTGAAAATATGTCCACAAAATCAATGACATCCCATAACACTAAATAATTCCAATATTTATCTCCAAACATTTTGGTGTCAAAGACTATATCCATGAATTTTATAGAGTCCTTAATCAAATATGGGGATGGT
Source organism: Torreya grandis (assembly GCA_037957365.1). Lineage (NCBI taxonomy): Eukaryota > Viridiplantae > Streptophyta > Pinopsida > Cupressales > Taxaceae > Torreya > Torreya grandis. The sequence goes on from JARHVA010002187.1 coordinate 2,160,083, forward strand.
GGATTCGTACCTCAGAACATCCTAGATGTAGATGGCATTGATACATACTCTATGTTGCTTCTATTATGTACTATGTATGCTTGTACAAACAACTCAGCTCTAGCTTAGTCACAGTTTTATTCATATTACTCTCAAAGTAGGAACTAGGGATCTTTGTCATTATAAAGAACTAGAATTCTTTGAATACAAGTTATCTTGAATGCAATGATGGATTTTCAATCATGGAATATTACCTATACAAGATCTTGTATTGAATAATAGTTTGTATGCCATAAATGTGCAACATTCATTTGGATTTTATTCTCACATATAATTCAAACTTATTAGCTCAAGTTGGTAGGGGTGTTTAAATTATTGATAGGAAATATTTTTACTTTTATTTTGGCTTGAAACTAGAATTACTCTTAGTAATAAGGCACTTAAGGTCTACATTGGAAAAATGCTTTTGGATCAATGTTCATAGACTAATCCCTTTAGGGGAATTATTTTAGGAAAAATGTCTGTAAAAATTTCTTCAAGGAATTCATCTGGGTAGAATTCATAAGATAATTATCCTAAAGGGTTATTTTGAAGGTCTGGAGGGAACTTTTCAATTTCCCTAAAGGATATTTTTGACCTAAAGGGTCCAATTCATAGGGCATTTTGTCCATGACAAAAAACCTAAAGGATCTACTTCATAGGGTTTGAAGGGCATTTTAACTTTCCTAAAGGGCACTTCCATACTACTAAGGCTCATTTCAAAAGTCCTGAAGGGTAGGTTACATAAAACCTAAAGGGTATGTGCCTTGGGTCCAAAGGGTCTTTTATGGGGAAAAAGGGTTGAGGTAATTATTTAAAAGGGTAAGTGGCCACTTCCTAAAGGGTCAAAGGCTTGGGATAGAAATATCAAAGGGTATGTCCGTGGAAAAGGGGTCCAAAACAAAATGTCAAAGGGCACTTTTCATAGGATAAAGGGGTCAAAAGGACATCCCAAAGGATAAGTCCCATAGGGCAAAGGATTCAGGATAAAAAGTCTTGAAGGGTCATTTACACAAAACCTAAAGGGTATGTGCCTTAAAAGAGGTTATCAGAAAGGGTAAAGTGGTTAATTCAAGAAAGGATGAAGGGCTAGTTCAAAGGATAAAGGACACATTCAAAATGGTTGAAGGGCTAGTTCAAAAAGTCCTGAAGGGTAGGTGGAAATCATCAAAAGGGTCTAATTCATGGAAAAAATTACTTAAAAGGTCTACTTTGTAGGGGCTAAAGGGCATATTTGATTTCCCTAAAGGGTAACTTCATATGGCTAAGGGTCATTTCAAAATGCCCAAAGGATCAGTTTGGTAGGGTTAAAGGGATAATCCATCAATATTTATTTTAGGAAAAATATCTGTAGTCTAAAATTTTATATGGCAAAGAGCCTACATGCCGAATTCCTTTGGGGGAATTGTTTCAAATAAAATGTTTGAAATAATTTATTAAAAAAATAAGGCTTTATAAATAGTAATATTGAAATAAACTAGGTCTAATAACACCTGAAACATAAAACCCAAAATGACAAATTACATAAGGGATGAAATAATTAGCCTAAAAATATAAACCCAAAGAATAGCCAATATAAAATAAAAGTTAGTCTCCTGAAACATAATGCCAATAACATCCTACCAAAAGTGAAATACCTTAGATTTTACAAAATTTTAATAATCATATGAAAAAGTGGGTCCCCATTTCTCCTTAAAAAATGGGGTGTTGGGTACAACAAATGGTGACTTATAGGGGGAATACTCCTAAGTATTCAAAAACCTATAACTCTAGTTTTTCAACCTTTAGATAAATCTTAAAGTGTGTCATAGAAAAAATACTTAAATGAGAAATATGAAAGAGACTCTTAAGTTAATTCACACAACATACTTGCTTTCTAATTTTTTGGATCTATATGTGTTAGACATGTGGTTTATTTATCCTTTGCTATGATGAGTTTTTCAAAGGTTTTGATGAGGCTTTAGGTTTCATTCTAGTATCTGTTGAAGTTCATTAAATCAAAGGAAGCTCAGTCATTGCTTTGTTTCCATCTAGGTGTCTGTATCCCTAATAGAGATACCTTAGGTTTATTCTATTCTCCTTCCATTATTTCAACCACGATGTGTGGTGCATTGACCTTATTTCATCATGTGAGATATTTTAATTTTATTTAAATTTTCTTTTGCTCTTTTAAACTCATTAGTTCTTTTCTCTCTTTTTCTTTTCTTTTTCTTATGTTCAGATCAATGGAAAAGAGAGGAGGTGAAACCCCAATGGGATGGTATAATTAAGAATCAAATTATTACTAGAACATCCCTACTAACTAGATCTACACCTAGAATTGTCACTTTCAATAAGTATTTAACATGATGAGTGTATTTGATCTAATAAAATAAGAACACTATATAAATTTGTATGAAGTACCTCAAAAATAAATTCATTATACCTGGTAAAAGTATTAAATTATGATATCATTCAAAATAATCTTATGATCACTTTCTATTGTCTTAAAGACTCAAAAACATGGAAATATACCCAATCTATAAACTAGTCCCCAATGTGTCAAGATTTTAATTTTCCCCTTTTCTACAAGTCATAAATTTAGTTATTTTTGTATTTTAGTTTGGAAACAGTTAGAGTAAACAAAACCTTGAATGCCAAATAAAATAAAGAATAACTAATCTAAAACACAAGAAATTACTCTAGAAAATCATTGAAATATAACTCTAGGAAAATAGAATACTAAAAAGCATGAAAACTTACACTAGAAAGCAAAAAACTAAACTAGAAAGCATGGAAATCTACTCTAGTCCTACATCTAAACTTATATGAATCCTGTCAATTAGTAATATCAAAAGATATAATAGAATTGAAGTAATGCTTCAGGAACTATCCATTGACTGGATATGTAAGCTTGTTACCTTGGAGGTCCTTTAGACAAAATGCATTATTGCCCATGATCTCTAAAATTTGGTAGGGTTCAATCCACAATGGGGAAAAATTATCATGTTGTCCTTTCTTTTCATGGGATTTATCCCATAGTAACATGAGATCTAAAATCTTGAATGCATTGAATTTTTCTCTTTTATCAAACCACCTTTTGACTCCATCATAGTGTTTGTTGAATGTTTTCAAGGCTTCAATCCTTGAATCCTCCATTTCTATTATATCTAACAATATTGATTCTACTTTGTCATTTGGTTCCATGTAGTCTTACATGAATTGATAGGTGGGTAGATTCAAAATGGTGGGTAAAATTGGTCTACATCCATATACCAGTAAGTATGGTAAGGTTTTTAGGGCTTACTTGTATCTTATTTAGTCTACCCAAAGAGCATAATTTAGTAAATTATGCCAATCCCTAGGCTTGTCCCCTAATAACTTCTTGATTGCATCAATTATATTTTTATTTGTTGACTCTACCAATCCATTTCCAAGAGTGTAGTGGTTAGAGGCTGACCTAATTATGATTTGGTTGTCATGTGCCCATTCAGTGAATTTTGATAATATAAAAGTTGGTCCATTGTCACACACCAAAGAGATGGGCATGTCAAATCTAGTCATTATGTGTTCCTATAAAAATTGAATCACATCATGTAATCTACTTTTTTTTATGGATACTAATTTCAGCAATCTAGTATAATAATCTATAGCTTTAATCACAAATTTATGTCCTACTCAAAAATTTGGGTTGATTACACCAATGAAGTCTAAACCCCACTATGCAAATGGACTTCTTTCAACAACTAGTTGTAGAGACATTGTTACATGTAATTCTTTCTATACTAATTCTTGACATTCATGGAATTTCTTGATGTGCATATGAGTATCCTTAAAGATGATTGACCAATAATAACCTAACCTCAAGATTTTATGGGATGTGGTATTCCCAATAGGGTGACCATTGCCTATCTTTTGATGCAAGTTCTCTAAGATTTCTTTAGCCTCCTCTATAGATACACATCTATGATAAATAACTTCATAGTTTATTCTATATAGGACTCCTTTATTGATCATGAAATGAGCATATTTAAGCCTCAAAGATCTCCTTCATTCTCTACTAAGCTCTAGGGGAAAAATTCCTATAAGTAAATACTAGATTATATCTATAAACCATTCTCCCTTAGAAACTTGTACTACACATACCTATTTAATGGTGAATTTTGGATCATTCTCAATCATGAGTTGAACAATCCCTTAACCCTTGATGATATTTATAGGCCTAATCTCTATGTAAAATTCCTATAGCTTGGCCATCCATTTACTTTGATGTTTCCCTAGCTTGTTTTGTGATAGGGTGAGTTTGATATTAGGGTTGAGTATAATAGCAGTGGCTATTTTCCTCAGGATATAATGTCTAAATTTCATTGCTACCTTAAAAAATTTAAAATTTACTTATTAGTCATAGAAAACTTGAGTTTTGCATCCTTCAAATTTATGCTGATGAAGGCAATCAATTGCTCATTTTCATCTTTCTTCTATATGATAACTATAGTAATAGTGTGTTTTAAAGAGAACAAATATATATATATATATATATATATATATATATAGTGAAATATAGACTAATTAACACTATAGCTTATGATATGACATCCTTAATGTCTTGGAAAGACTTTTTGGATTCAACTATCCACTCTATCTTAGCATCTTGCTTGATCATGACATTTAGAGGCTTGATGATTTCTACAAACCCTAAGATAAACTTCCTTATGAAGTTGATCTTCTCTAAGAATGACTTGAGCTCCTTCTTTTTATTTGACTATTGAATTTATAAAATTTCATGGATTCTATCTAGATTAATGGTGATCCCATCCTTTACGATAATATGTCCCAAGATTTTCCCCTCAATGACTCTAAATATGCTTTTATTTAGGTTCAATGAAATACCAAACCTTCTATATTTGTCAAATATAGATTATAGGTGACTTAAATAATACCTTCTATTCTTTAAAAACATATTAAGATCATCCATGTAGATGATTTTGAATTTTCCTATTAGTCCCTTGAAGGCATGATCCATGGCACATTGAAAGGTAGCTCCTACATTGACTAGACCAAATGTCATCCTTTTATACGCATAAGTGCCCCATTTCATGGTAAACATCATCTTCATTCTATCCTCATATTACACTAGTGCTTGATTGTAGCCTAAAAATCCATCCAAAAAGGGCATCATTTTAGAACCACTGACTATCTGTATTACCTCATCTAAAGAAGGTAGAGGGTAACTATCTTTCTCAAAAGCCTTGTTCAGATTTCTAAAGTCTACATATAATTAGATCTCATTGTTATTCTTTCTAACTAGGTCTAAATTGGCAACCTAAGTAGAATTTTGGATTGGGAAGATGATTTTGGCATTTAATAACTTCTCCACTTCTCTCTAAATAAGAGGATCCAAAATAGGATTTATCAGCCTTTTACCACTATCTAAATGGTTTATGGTCTTGTTTTAGGGGAATCATGTGGGTGATAACCTATGGGTCATATACCTTTAGGTATTCATAGGTCCATGTGATAACATCTTTGTATTAAGAGATCAAATCCATGAATTGTTGTCTTTCTTCCACAGTGTAGTTAAGACCAATACTAAGATAATGTAGATTATGATAATCTCCTAGATTTTCCCTCTTGAAGTCTAATTGATCAACTTTGGGTCACCTAAGTTGTTATGCCTGATGGTCTAATTCTAATGGTATTTGTAAGGAGACTAAACTAGATAGAATCTAATTTTCCTTAAGCTAGAGAATGCCTTTTTTATCTATTTATTCTTGACATGTGTGGTTAATGGCCTTATCATTAATGATTTGGGACTTGAAATCCCTTGAATTAATTAAGAATGGAATGATCTATTGATCATCATTAAAGAACTAGAAAATTTATACATTATATAGAATAGAGAGACAAGGAACCAATTCAATAGAAAACCTTTTTACCTCTGACTCCTGCAATGGCCTGAGATAAGTAGTAGCAACTTGTGAATTGGCAGCTTAGTTTTGCTCTCTTGGGAGTGATACTATGTTAAAAGATTTAAATATTTCAATTAAATCAAATGATCTATGATTATATATCATTAGATAAGATAATTTATACTAGTATTTATTTCTTACCTACTGAACTACCAGCTCTAAATCACCAAATATTTTTATTTAGTTTACATTATTATTTAGCACAAACTATAATCCCATAATTATATATTTGTATTCAGATCTATTATTAGTGCATGGGATTTGTAATCTATAAGTTTTTAAGAACTTCTTGCCTTGAGTATTAACCATCTCAATTCCTATGCCCAATCCTTATTTGGACTTGGCTCTATCAAAATGTATAGTCCATAACTGATTCAAACCTTTAGGTTCTAGGTTTTATGCTAAATTTTGAGTGGTAAAAGTATAAATACCTAGGGTGGGAGAGTCATATTTTACCTCTTCATTTTGACATTATATTATTTGATGGGATATTTCATTCTTGGCTCTCTATAAATTTTGAACTAGTTTGAAATTCCTCTCCATGGTAGCTAGATATGAGAGAAGTTATGGAAAGATATCAATTAAGTGTTTTGGACCAATCTCTACTTAGCAATAGTCCATAACCTTCTAATATGTCCACTATTATAATATCGATGGTCATAGAGAGTCTTGGTTTTGATGCTACTTGAATGCATATGTTATTTAGTTCTCCAACATTGGTATCACTATTTTGTCTAGTTGAGAGACTGATCTCTTTGAAGGACTTGGAGTGAGACCAAGCTTCTTATATATAGTGGTAGGCATGATGGTTGTATATTCTCTAGAATCAACTAGATAGTTATGAATGTTCTTATCAAATGATTTGATAGTTAGTAGAAATGGTGGCACTTTGGGCTTGCTTTTGTAAATGACATTGGAATCAACAACCTTTGCTTTGTTCATAGTTTATCTATTTATTTCCATAGGGGCCTTTATAGTAATAGATTTCCATAATAGTTATTTTTATTCAGTGATTTGGGCTAACTCATGGAGAGTTATATTTTCTTTAATTTTCTTCATATTTTTCATGATGTTGTATCCTCCTTTAATTGGTTTTTCATTACTTGGTGGATGACATTCCACTTTGGAGGGGGTGGATTATTGTATACTTTGGGATTTGAATCAATTTCCATGGTATTTAGAGAAACCAAGGTGAGAAGTAGTTGTTTATTCCTTAAGTTTTACGCACCTCTTTGGAACTACTAAAAAACATGAACTTGTAAGTGGTAAGCCTGGGAAGGGAAACTTGTGAGTTTTGAATAACATGTCTATGTTAGAAGATCTAAGATCCTAATGAGATTCTGAAAGATTATTTATTTGATCTTATCTAGTTACTTCCCTATAAAATATCTCAAACCTTGTAAAGAACTCAACATAATCAAACTCACCATGTTGGGGTGTATTTTATATTCTGCACCAATGAGGAAGAGTCATTTTAGCTATGTTAATTTTTGGGAGCTTGTTAGGATACTCCATGATATTTAAAGGCTTATTGAAAGGGTTATTATAACTGTAGAATCTAGTGTTCTAATTTCTAGTTAGGGCATTGGCATTGCCCATCGTTTATTGCATATTTAAGAAATCATTACTCAAAATTTGGACCATCTTTTGAATATAATCAAATTTGGCTTTTGTGAAATCTATACCTTATAGAACACTCATGGAGAGTGAAGCTGCATGTTAATTCTATTGATAACTATTTCCTATCACATGATTGTTCGAGTAGTCAAAATTTAGCTACATCATCTATGTAAATGGAGATAATATGTTTAATTAATTATAATTGTATGCTGGAACATTCTAATTTACATGTGGTATCAGATTGAGTGCTATAAATCCATTTTTGATGTTATGTGCCCTTGGTGTCTACAAGTTAAGCTACCTATCAATAACAATAGCCTCTTCAAATTCTAATGCCAAAGTATTTGCAGTAGGTGCTATCCTCAAGAACATAGCAATTATAGGGTCTATGGAATTCTTGTACATATCTAATGTTAATTCTAGTTTTTGTTTATACCTTAGGGTCAACTAGTTATACATCTTTTATCATCTTTCATTGAAAGTATAGATGTGCTCATTAGGCTCCCTCTTCATACTATGAAGTGTTGATATACTAATCTAGGATTGGTGACCTATCTAAAATATTCAAGAAAATCCATTTGACATTTCTCCCAATTGGTGATGTAAATTTACATTAGATTTAAATTCCAATCATAAGCAACATCCATTAAAGTGAAAGGGAATAATTGACATGTAACATTTTCATCAACTACAGTCATTAATCTTAAAGTAGCTTTAATAGACTTGATATGATCTTTTATGGTCCTTGGTCTTGAAGGAGAAAAGGATGGTGGATACTTTTTGAGATTTTAAGTCAAATCATGCATGTCTCTTGGGATGGTGATGGCAGATCCAAATAACCAAGGCTATTACTAAGACAATGGTTTATTAATAGGTAAAGTGTTCCTTATAAGTAAGGGGGTCCCTAGTAGAGGCGGTGGATTATTCTAGACTAGAATTATTAGCATGGCTCTAGGTCTCTTATGACTTGTCAAGGATGATACTAGTAAGCCAACCTAAAAATTAGATCTGGTCACTCTCTTGGGTGACTCTAGTCCAACACTACATATAGAACAACCTCTATTATTGAGGGGGTCAAGGCACTATTTCTAGTGCTACTAGAGTACTGTTGATGTGGTTTTTCTGAACCCCACAGTCGAACAAGGTATCATCTAAAATTTTAGGATTTTAATGGAGGTGAACTCTAATCCATAGCATGAGTTGTAGGTATGTGGTGTATTTCAACCTATTGATGAAATAGGGGTAGGGCATGCAGGTTGTTGACAAGGTTTTTTAGATATAGGTGTGGCATTCTAAAAGAGTGAATCTCTACGTAAGTTGGATGAGTGGTTATTTTCTAATATAAAGTGGGTAGAACTTAATAACAAAATTAAAAAGGAGGGTAATGTAGGGCAAAAAAAGGGATCTGTGATTCTTGGGGATCACTTCCCTAGTTGGTTTTTAAATAGACCTATGCTTTATAAAACATATGCATATTATTAGAACCAATAACACAAATATAGTGAAATATTCCTAAGAAGTCTAGGGAAATAAAGATGTAGGGAATTCACAAGCCTCAAACAAAGGTTTCTCCTTTTAGGGTAGTGGTTACACACCTTTAATCAAGAGATTATGGCTTGGGAAAATTAATTATCTAAGGTAGTTATTTCACACAGAGAAAATTACACCAAAGAAAGTATAAATACACATTCAAAGATATGATTCGATTTAATTTGACCAACTCAGTTGATATATTCATTAATCTTTCAATATCTATTACACATCTAGGAACAATATATTAATCAAGAAATCAAAAATATATTCATAGTTATATCACACTAAAGATTATTGAGACATACAACCATTGAAATAAAAACTAATTGCATATAATTGGAAAGAAAATACTCCAAATTTTTTTTTGATGATCAAAATTATTTCATTTCTCTATATTCCAAAATCTTCTAACCAAAAAAACTAGGTTGGGTTATAATTTTATATATAGACTTGAAGAAGGGGTTGCCTCATCCTCTAAGTTAATTCAAGGTATACATAAGTGTTAGTTAGAACATGTAGTTTTAACTATAGTCTAAAAGAACATCTAAGAGAGAAATAAAAGTTAAAAAATAAATAAATTAAATTTTCCAAATTTATGCAATGTGTGCATATATAAAAAATATAAAGTCAATTTTTTATAATTATCCACTTCAAATATAAGGAAAGTCTAAGTGCATTATTTGTTACAAAATTGTACATGCATAAAATTTTAGCCTATTATGGCTTACTCTCTTGTAGTGTTGCATGCACCTTGGTTGGCGTAGAAGTCCTCATGGTAGTTAAAGATGTAGTTGCACCACTAGAAGCCTAATTCTTCACTTTGTTATCCTCATAGACATTTTGTGCCACTCCATGTAGCTATCATATAATGTCTAAGTTTGGAAATGATGGATGATGAATTCATTTAGTCTATCCATAGAGATTTGCATGTTCATCTTTAGTTATTTAGAATTTAATTTTGAAGAATTCAAATTCAATGACCTTTTTTTGAGCTTTTCTTAATTTTGACTCAATTTCCTTAAGTGTCAAACCTTAAAAGCTCTGCTTAAACTCATTGGCTGCTTCCTAGATAAGTTTGTTAAAATTGATCATGTGAATCAACTTACCAGTGGAGTATTTAACTTTGGACATCTTTAGCTCATGAAAAATTTGAATAATATGAGCCTCATGTGCCTCATATCTAAGGACTAAATCCCCAATGTTTTACAACTAATACTTTACCTCCTCTTACCAAATGGCTACTATATTTAAGGCATTAGATGCCTCTAATATAGTCTTTAGGTTGAGATGACTATATAGAGAGTTGGTCCTATAAAAAACTAACATCTTCAGTTTTACACTATCATCTCTCAAGGAATTAAACAATTGATTAGCCTGGCTCATATGAGGGGCCATCTCAACCCTCATAAATTCCATGGCTTCCATTGAGTTATAGCATCTAAAAGTGACCTCCTAAACTATAGTTTTAATACCAATAGGGATATGTAATATCTTGGCCTTTTCCTTGAGTTTCTCCACTTTGGCCTATAATACAGGCACTTATACATCAAGATCTTATCAAGCTAATTTTTTACCTTCATGGATCACAACTAAGGCATCCTTGTGTGCTTGAGCCAAGTCTGCTAGATTTTCCTCATATAAAGATTATCTTAGATGTTTGTTCTACCTCTTGGTAAGGAAGAACACTTATTACCATTATTCAAAGGATGATCTAGTGCCTTTGTCATCTTATAATTTCATCTTCTTCACCCTTTGAATACTCCTAATTGGAGGATCAAACAAATTATAAATATAGTAAAGCTCAGTAATTTTGAAGTTTGGTAATTGGGATGACTTGCTTCTTAGATCCACTACCCATGGAAGAATATCTAATTGGGATGCCTCAAAGGTTGTATCAAAAACCTCTTCCTCTACCTCCTCTTGATATTTCTATTATTTATTATGGGATTTTCTTAGGACATCAAGAAGGGAAAGACATTTGATTTTGACTAATCTACTCCTCCAAAATAAGGAAGTAGATGGATCATGATTGTTTGGGCCTTGACTTTCCTTCCCCTATCATTACTTATTACTGTGTTCTCCTCTATGGAAGTGTTATATGGTAGTTCAAGGGTGGTTAAAGTGGATTGGACATGGATATATGAGGTGGATAATGTAGTCTACACCTTCTTGGATACTTTCTTCTTCTTGAGGTCTCTAATAGTGGAGGTGTTAGTAGGAATATAAGGGGTTTGTGTGGTGAATGGGATGGAAGTGGAGATGAAGGGATAAATATTAGTAGTTGAGATGGATGGGGTATATTTGGGAACTTCCATAGAGGTATCCTACCCAAAGATGGGTATAGAAGATAATGGAAAACTAACAAAAGGTTGAATACCTGGGAGAGTAAGCTCTAAAATACCTATCTAGAGGCTCCTATCCTTAGCTATATCCATTTTGGATTCCTCATATGAATCATCTTCAATATATTTGATGATTACCACATCTCCCTTGGTTGGTCCCAAATGTGGAGGTTGAGTATACAAACTCTGTGATGCCTCTACTATAGGATTGCCCATAGGAGTATTAGGTTTTCTCTTATAGACCAAGGGGATCCTTGTTTGTGTGGGGGAGTCCTGAGGTGATGATGCTACTACCTATAGAGTTTATATCCCAATGGATGTAATAGTGTATATTTGGGGCATAATAATTAACACTTTACTAGAACCCATAATAGACAATTTGTATGTTCTTTCTTCCTCATTAGAGTTAAGGTTGATGGCCCCCCTGCATGTCTTCCCTTAGTGGAACTAGGCTCAAGTAGCCTAGATTCCTTCTTCATTTTTTTCAACTTTAAATTTAAATTAAGTCCTTGGGAAGAGGAAGAAACTTGGTCCTTAGATTGCTCCTTAGACTATCCTCTCTATAAATCTAAAAGTTGTCACCCTTTGTCCAACTCCTTGGTGGAAAATGAAGGATCATCCTGGATCATTCTTAAATGATCCTCTTATATCCCATAAATCTGTGCCCATTCCAATAATTCTTAATCAAACTTGGCATTCAAAAATAAGAAATCATAGTCATAAGGCTCATGATTATATAGGATGTTGAATCCATGGATGTGCTTTTGGATCAACCCATGTGGATCCTAATCTCTATGTGTAGGTGTAGGGAAGGATAACTCCTATTTTTTCCTCATACTTCCCTAAGATGATTTCTCATTACAAACACCATCTTTTCAATAGTTATGAGATGACCAAAATACAAGTATTTATTCTACTTTGACAAATCCTCTTCAATGCTCTTCTATAGTTGGAAGGTGATTTCCTATTTAGTTAGTTTGTCTGACACAAACCTTAGGAGACACAGGGTGCCAACTTTGTTTCCAAAAATCATAATAATAGTGAAATTTAGGTAAAAGAAATAATTTTCCTTCCAATCCAAGTTTTTCACAATTTTTTATCCAATTTGTAGCATGGGAGAACCATGAATGGATTGCCAAACCTAAGGATAGACATCCTTAAAGATCCTAACCATATGTTTGGTATAATAGTAGACATACATGAACTAATAATGGTCATAGATTCTATTCTTCTCACGATCTATGGTTCCAGTGCATATTTCACCAATATCCTTATAACATGCACCCATGACTGCATCTAATAAATATGACATCATGAAGAAATCTCCTATGGGCATGGGGAAACTATCTTTATGAATAATCTACTTCCTTAATTGAAGGTTTATTATCTCACCTAGGGCATATGTGGCATCATGTGTAAGCATCATATATAGTAAAAACCCAATCCAAATTAACAAAATGAATGTTGGTCATACCATATAATTAATTTACAAGAGCCATACCAATGTGCATCCCCACCCTAAATCCATCAATCAGGATATCTCATTTCATCTTCTTCCCCTTCCATGTGATAGTCTAGTCTAGGAGGAGCCACAAAGATAGTACCTTATCTACTTAGTTATATGTGTTAAACTACACCAATGTGTGCTTATTTAAGTAGGCATTATTTATACTAAATGACAAATATCTTTATAAATCTAGTCTTGAAATGCATGTGACCACTGTATTATTACTATAATGATGTAGGAATGCATTATATGATATCTTTCCTAAGAATAAGTCCCTTAAGTGGTCAATGCATGACATTAATTTTGGCTTGGATATAGGAAAGTGTAATCTTTGGCCTTTGAATGTTAGCAATTCCTTCACAAACAATCTATCTTCTAGTGTCATATCATCTTTGAGTGAAATCACATCCAACAAATCAATGACATCCCATAACACTAAATAATTTAGGTATTTGTCTCCAAACACTATGACATTAGAGACTGTATACATGAATTCTATGGATTCCTTAGTCAAATATGGGGATGGATATTCATGCCTCAAAATGTCCTAGATGTAGATCCCATTGATGTGTACTCTATGTTGCTTATCTTATGTGCTATGTGTACTTATGCAAATAACTCAGATCTAGTTAAGTCACTCTTTTACTCATAGTATTCTCAAAGTAGGAATCAGGGCTCTTCATTTCTATAAAAAAGTAGAATAATTTGAATGTAATTTAGCTTGAATGAAATGATGGATTTTAAATCATGATATATCACCTATATAGGATCTTGAATTGAATAATAGTTCATGTGACATAAATGTGCAATGTTTATTTGGATTTTATTCTCCCATATAATTCAAACTTGTTAGCTCAAGTTGGCAGGGGTCTTTAGAGTATTTATAAGAAATATTTTTTAATTAAATTTGGCTAAGTATGATGCAAATAGTAGTGCTCTTAGTAATAAGGCACTTAGGGTCTACATCATAAAAATGCTTTTGGGTCAATGCTCATAAGCTAATCCCTTTGAGGGAAGTGTTTTAGGAAAAATGTCCACAAAAATTTCTTTGAGTAATTCATCTAGGTAGAAGTCTCGATACAATTATCTTGAAGGGATATTTCAAAGGTCTAGAGGGCACTTTTGAGTTTCCCTAAAGGGTACTTTTGATCCAAAGGGTCCACTTCATAGGACATTTTGTTCATGACAAAAGTTCTAAAGGATCTACTTCATAGGGGCTAAAGGACATTTTAATTTACTAAAGGGTACTTCCATATAACTATGGGTCATTTCAAAAGTCTCAAAGGGTAGGTTACACAAAACCCAAAGGTATGTGCCTTGGGTTTGAAGGGTCTTTTGGTGGGGAAAAAGGGTGGAATCAATTATTTTGAAGGGTAAATGGCCACTTCAAAAAGGTTCAAAGTATTAGGACATAAATTCTGAAGGGTATGTCCATGCTAAAGGGGTCCAAAACACAAATGATGAAGGGAAATTTTCATAAGACAAAGGGGTTGAAAAGACATCCTAAAGGATAAGTTCCACAGGGCAAAGGATTCAGGATGAAAATTCTTGAAGGGTCATTTACACAAAACCTAAAGGGTATGTGCCTTAAAACAGGTGGTCTAAAAGGGAAAAGTGGTAAATTTGGAAAAGGTGGAAGGGATATTTCAAAGGATAAAGGACACTTTAAAAGGGTTTGATGCACTAGTTCAAAGGACAAAGGACACTTTCAAAATATCTAAAGGGCTAGTTTAAAACGTCCTGAAGGGTAGGTGGAAAGGATCCAAACGGTCTATTTCATGGCAAAAATTTCTTGAAAGGTCTAATTTATAGGGGCTAAAGGGAACTTTTGATTTCCCCAAAGGGTAATTTCATATGTATAAGGGTCATTTAAAAAGTCTCAAAGGGTTAGTTTGGTAGGGCCAAAGGGATAACCTATCATAATTTGTTTTGGAAAAAATCTTTACAGTCTAAAATTCCATAAGGTAAAGAGCTCCAAGTATGAATTCCTTCGAGGGAATTATTTTGAAGAAAATGTCCACAATAATTTCCCAATAAAATAAGGTTTTACAAATAGTAAGTTAAAAGAAAGGGGCTAGGAACAAGCAAAACATAAAACCCAAAAGGAAAAATCACATAAGGGCCAAAATAATTAGCCTAAAAATATAAACCTAAAGAATATCCACCATTAAAAAAATTTAGTCTCCTAAAACATAATGCTAATAACATCTTACCAAAAGTGAAATACCTTAAACTTTCTAGAATTTGCGTAGTCATATGAAAAATTGGGTCCCCATTTCTCCTTTAAAAAAGAGGGTGTGTTGGGTACAACAAATTCTTCAAAAAAATATCATTACCTTATATTTAAAGGATACCCATTCAATTGTGAAATCCATCTTATCCTTATCATCATTTACAATTAGAATCTAATGACATCCACTAAATTCATATATGAATTAATACACTTCATGCCCTTTGACCACTTATAAAACTTTACCTATGAATGGAATAGGAAATAGATCATTGACACAAGCCTCATTAAATATGTGATAGTCTCCACATATTAAGATGTCACAAGTATTATTTGGTTGCACCACCATGGGGGTAACCCAGCCAAATTTCTCTATAGGAAAGATAATACTATCTTTCTACATGTGATCCAACTTAGATTTCACTTCAAACTTAATATTTGGATTCAATTGATGGGTATTTTCTTGATTTTTTGTTTCACACTCCATCTCAATATGAATTTCCCCTAAGGATGGGTCAAAAACCTTAACCTCTATAAAATTTGTAGGGAAGACATCCTAGTAATCACTTAAGAGATACATAACTTTTGATATGTCTTCTTGAGACCAATAATATCAAATATGTGATAGATTAGGAAGTACCTATGTTTCAATGTTCCTCACATGTTATTTTAGAGGTTCTTGAAATATGTTACTTCCCCCTCAGGAATGGAGTCACACAGTATCTACTAGGCTTGTCACTCTAGAAAATTGATATGTCACAACATTTCTTCTTTTATTTCCTTTGTAATTAGGTTTGATAGTGGTTTAACCTCTTGTTTATGTTCAAATATGTTATATAAAACCATGCCATCCTCATCATTTGAATTATATGTCTCATCATATTGATCTTGTATCCTATGTTAAGGTTGTACAAGGGTTTGTTCCTTCCCTTTGTCTACTTAAAGCTTCATTTAAGTTGTAGATTGCACTTTGTTGTGAAGATGATTTAGCCTTACTATCTATGTCCTTAGCTCTCCCATTACATAGAAAAGTATTTAAATTATATAATTATTAGTGTGTTAAGGGGTTTTCATTTTAAAAAATGAACATTTGAATGAAGTCACTTTGGACCTATGTCCAATACTTCATCTATCACTTATACTCTTGATGTATGTACCATTTGGTTGGGAAAGCATCTAGTGTATATTTGAAAACATGTACCTAGTAATTCAAATCATTGGTGCATATGAAGCTTTGATTAGTCTCCCTCTTTGAAAACTAGCCATTCTTTTCTAGCATTCACTAGTAATTGGTACTAGGCTAAACTTGTTTTTCATGTTTCATCCTAGCTCAGTTTCTCATCATGGTGAGCTAACCACCATTTTTATCAATCTCATTCAATTCATAATTAAAATCATTCACCATTTGGTCAATATTTGGTACATGATTTCGGAATAAAATGATAAACTTTTTGACATCCGTGGCAAAATATTGGGGTATTTGACATTATATCACAAAGAACCTCTATAGAGAATGTACCTCATGATCTCCCTTGACATATTGAGTATGTGTGTATTGGAATCACCACTAAATAAATAATATATATATTATGGTATAATACCTTCCAAAGATAATTCTATGTAATCTTTATCCATGTGACCTATCTAGTATGATAAATCTATGTCAGACCAAGTTGGTGACATTACATATAGAATGCACATCCTATAATTCAAACTATGGAATATCTATGCAATTTGTCATAGGCTTTCACATAGAGTTTATGTTTTTGAATTGGTGTTAACATATATAAATCAATATTTAGTAGCTCAAAGAGCCTTATATTTATCATTTTCATTCTCTTTCATCCATCTACTTTCCCCATAAACATATGGAAAATCATGATATTTAGGTATGCAATGTGGTTTTTACCCACATTTATTTAATGGAATTACTATGATATTATCTCCCTAATGATATTGTTTTCACCAAATATTTCACCCTTGAGGAGGGTGTTCAATCCTCCTCTAAATTTGGGCAACATGGGAATGCTTATAGGTATGTGGGTTTACCTATAGTAAAAGTAGACCTCTAAGTTTAAGGGGTATCTCCTTGAATATGCCTTGAAGTACTTATCACCTACTTAACTAATTTCTTGTAGGAAAAGAGATGGAAGTTTTCATGAAAAAAAACTAAACCAAGGGGGTGATACACCCTAAGGTTTTCCACAATACCATCATACTTATTTCAATAATCAATAAGACTTATAAACCAACTTCAAATTCCTAAAAGATTCTAACATGAGTGTTTCAACATAAAGGTGATATGCATGAGACAACACAAGGTAAGTGAACTAGAGGGTAGGTTTTGCACTTGAATAATAATTATACACTTGAATGTAGCCTAACACACTAGTTATACTCTATATGACTTGTTAGAATAGGAATTACTGCATAAACATGAGAGGACAAGGAGAAGTAAAGATAGAATATTATCACTTAACATCACCATAAATCACTTTGAAAACTTAGAAAAATGTTAGTGAACTCAAGGCTAAACTTTAATTTATTTTTCAAAGGTAAATGAAGATGTTAAAATTAGTAGGGATTTGTCATACATGGTGTGGTATTAGTCTAATAGAGCCAAAATGGCTACTATTTATAGAATTTGAGAGAGAAGTGAGAATAAATAAGTCTAAGAATCACTAAAACATGTATCAAGATGAAAAATGGAGTTAAAAATGTAAGATAATGAAGTAGGAGACAAAACATGTAAGATCTCATAGGAAAAATATCCCTCAAAAGAATGAAACTCCTAAAATGTGGTCTAGGACTCCTCATTTACATGCCTAGAAATTGTCTTCATCATTTGGCCTTCCATGAGCACTACACAATATACTATGGATATTTATCATGATTTAAATGAGAGTGAGGGGTTATAAACAAGCTCCAACATACATTTTAGGTGTCCATAATCATTAAGATTATTTTAGACATGAATTATCACTACCTATAGTCCAAATAACTTCTCTTTCACTCACCTTGCACACTTGGCACCAAATTTTCCTTCAATTTTACAAACCATTACATAAATATGATTTTATGACACTTTTAAATATCCCTCATATCCTTATATTCCTTAGGCATACCTTAAAAGGCCACCTACTTGGAGTGTTCACCTTCTTACTTGTTTGTTCACTATGCCAATTTTGATTGACTGAAATGAAGGCAATTGCAAAGTCACTTGTGAGATATTATAATAAAATAAATGGACATTAAAGGTTATCTTAAGTCTCAACCTATCTCACAAAGTGAATTTTATCTCTTGGAACCTTTAATATACTTGTACAACATCAAAAATAGTTAAGAAAATCCATTTTCCACCCTATTCATACAAGTAGGGAGAAACTCAAGTTGATGGGAATGATACTTGAATAGTCCTATAGAAGCTTCAACCACATTTGGATTCCTTTCCTACTTTATTTTCCCAATCAGGTCACTACCAAAGGTTTTAGAGGGTTTTGAGTACTTATGACCCTTAAGGTTTGGTCATACAACTCTAACATCTAGTTTGAAAAAAAAATCCAAAAATTATTTATTCAATACCTCCTTTAACATCTCCCAAATCTTGATAACCCCATGCTAAGCCTCTATGTAGGTGTGATCATCTTAAGTTAGCCTATTAAGCTTTGTTCTCCATTTTGCATACCCTAATATGGTCTTAAATCAAAAAGTGGCTTCCCAATGGTCTCTTTCACATTTAAATAGCTTAAAAACACATTATAACTACCCATGGAGGTGTCCCAATGATTTATAATGCTCACCAAATGCTATAAGTGAAAACATACCCCCTAGGGCCTTAGGCTTAATCAAGGCCTAATAGTCTTTGGCTGCATCCATATGGGTTTGGACCACATATTATGGTTTGAGCATATGTGAAGTCTCCCCTATGTTAATTTATTCCTAAAATAACTGATAACACCCTCCTATAAAGTTTTAATACCTCTCAAGTCTTTCTCTTTACCTTACTTGGTAAACCTGTAGGATTTGCACCCTTGGGGAGTACCCTTTGTCTAATACAAAATAGAGGGCACTTCCCTTATTTCCTTAGCAAAGGTGAATATATAAGGGGATTATCCAATTTATGGGTACCCTTTTTGAAAATTTTTAGATCTTTATCACATAAATAACCCCTCCAATATCATTAAACTCTCAAGGTAGACTACCAAGTAACTCATGATGTGTAGGGTATTAAGTATGAATGTAGGTTATCATACTAGAATCTCTTCTTTCCTTATTTTAATTATATAGTGGTATATTGAGGTGGTCATCATAATATTTAATTTTTTCACAATTCTTACAAACTTCATATAATCCATGCTTGTATCTTTAACCCATACCTTTGCTCAATTACGTCTGATTGGTAGACTTACTATGTTTTACATTAGAAAAGGAGCCCACTTGTAGGTGTATCTATATGATAGACCTTATATACAATTAATAAATAATTAATTAGATCATTAAAATTATCTTTGAAAATTCATCTACACTTGATATCATCATATTCAATTTAGTATATACTGCAAGTCACTTATTTTAGCTCATTGTCATGACATAGTTAGCTATAGTTGACTATTTTAAAGAAAAATGGAGGTCATGTAGGTGTGTTTCAACATTAAAAATTTGTGATTAACCCCATATGATTAATCTGATGTTTTATAACAAACTCAAATGGCAATTGTTTGTATTTGTATGCCTAATGTCACCAAGGTTCACTTCATGAGTTTATGAGTCACCTACATTCAGGTTATAGGTGAATTTTTTGAGTAATGACACATCTATAGGTGTTGATAGAGTTTCATAACCAACATTTCAACCCTTATTGATAACCTTTAGATCATTAATGTGTCCTTTAATCCAATGGAAACACCAATCATGGTGATATGATCTTGTATTGCTATCTTAGGGTTTAAGGCCATTTGGAGCCAAGATCTTATATAAAACACTAAAAGTTTGTAGTATAAAAAATGTAACTTTGAAGCTTGTTAGTATGGACCCATATTGGCTAAAACACTCAATTCATTTTTTTTATATTGAAAATTAATTACTAATATATGCATCCTAGATGCCAAAAATATACATAATATCAAATAAACAAAGAGCAAGGGTGCAACATCCCCCACCTGAGGTCCTAATAATAAATAATTATATATAAAAATGGAACCAAAAAAGTAGCTCCAAAAAGAAAAAAATGAATAATATCAAAGGAAAAGGTGCCAATCAAGCAACCAATGAAAAAATAGCCATCAATTTATGAAATAATGATGCCAAACAGGTAGCTAAAAGAAGAACAATCCTATCAATATATACAAATAAAACACAAGGTAATTATATGCAACCCAAAGGTGGTAGAATCATAGGTACAAGTCCAAAACCCCATTGTAAGTAGCACCTTCCCCATCATGCCCCCCATCTATACTAGATGAGGTGTTCCCTTTTGAAAAGATTTTATCACTAGCATTTCCAGTCAATTGATGTCTAAGAAGTAACTTGGTAGGGTAATGATCAAATTTATCCAAGATGGATTTCATATTGTTATACCTTACATACTTGAGTACATCTTCCACATCCATTGAACCACCACCATCACTCAGCTTCTCCAATTTTCTAGAGAAGGTGTTTACATTCTCATCAATCTATTACCAAATTTCTACCTATGCTTCCTAGATAAAAACATCAAGAATGGGAGCCCAAAATGAGGGGCCTACCATTACATTCTCATCACATATTTTTGGACAAAGGTTTAGGTAAAATGGTGTGAAGTTTTCCTTGACATCCTTGATAATGTACCTACCATGTTCCTCATTACAAAGATCCTAAAAATCACTATCATTTTCAGCCAACCACTCACCAATACCATTATTATCTAACTCAAATAGGGTGATCCACTCCTTCACTAGATTGTTAGCCTAGTAAAAATAGGTGTCCTTAATGTATTCCCAATCAAACTCATAAATATGTAGCTTTTTATTTGTTAAGTGAGACATAGCCTAGTATGGATGTGGGCTCAATCTTGGGTATCCTCCTGAGTCTAGCAAGTAATATGAAGTCACCTTGAGTAACCCTGTCATTAGAAACTCAACAAGCTGGTCCTATGAAATATTCAACTGAAGGAAAATATGCAAGGAAAAAAAACCAAAGAATGAATTTAATTATGAATTTATTAAGAACTCTAGCCTTACCTTAAAACACCTCCAGGTTCCTTTGTTTCCACAAAAACCAAAGAATTTTAGTAGAGAAAATAAGCCAAAATTTATGGAAAAAGGATGAACTTTAATTTTGGGACAAACATATCCAAAATCAATATTTATCCATCCAAGCTCATACCTGAATATAATGTTCCAAGGTTTAAGACATTTTTTCCATAGGTTAATAGCAAATGGGTAGGAATAAAACACATGTTCAATAGTTTCAACATCACTACAAAAGGCACATAGGGGATTAGAAAGACCATAATTATTCAAAAAAACACCCACAACCAAATTTTTGTACATTAGTAACCACCAAAAACATGAGCTCTTAGGTTCAAAACAAGAAGACCAAATTGCCACAAACCTAAAAGACCAAACATGAAAAGGATCAAGAATAGATCAAATACGATTGAGGGTAAGGTAGGGGACATTGAAATATGAGATTTTATTTTAGAGAATATACATTGAGTAATTGAGCAAAGGTAGGCCTTTCTTCCACTTCACACTATTCCAAAACTCATCTTGATCCACCATAAAAACCACCTTGTTATTCCCTTTGAGAGTTGCTTAAGGTAGGGTGAACATTCTTTGTTGAGAATCTAAGAACTGAAATTTGTATGCAAGTTTAGAACACAAAACTTAGTACCCATGGATGAAGAGATCCTTAAAAAATTTCAATCCTTTAGTGTACCAGTGAAAGGTAGAGCATCCCTTAGTGAAGGCTAGAGGAATCACGTTGGCACTCAAGTTCCACCAAATAGATTTATAACCTTGACACACAATCCTATGCCAATTTAAGACCTATTTTTAAGCAATGAAAGGCTTGGCTAAATATTAGGAAAACTAACTAGATGTAAATATAGGAGATCTAACAACTTTGACTATGAAAGGTGCTACAAATAGATCAACAATATTCAATCCTTTCCAATTTGGCTTCCCTTTTGGAAAGCCTCACATGATATTATGCCTAATCAGTATTTTCTAGGGTTCATTCCTAATAGAAGCTCTAATAATCCATTTAACTACCAAGGTTATCCCCTGTAATTGAAGGTCTTTTAAACGCATTCCACCAATACTCTTCTATTTTGAATAGAATTGTCATAAGACTGTATACATTTTCTTTCCCCCTTTTCCATCCAACCAAAGGAAATATCTTATAAGTCTATGTATCATGTTGAAATGTGTTTTTCCAAATAACTAGTAAGAAGCATAGTATATGATATATGAAGAAAGGACTTTCTAGAAAATTTGGATTTTGCTTGGTAGTGATAGTAGGTGGCACTACCATTTTCCAATTTTCTTATTGATTTGATAAAAGACCCATTCCCACATGTTTTTGAAGGATGGGGTTAAGGCAAATAGAATTCCTAGATATCTAACTATCTCATCTGGTCCTCTCCAATTCCATCCAAATATTGTCAACCAATCAGGTGGCTGATCTTTCCACCCCAAAATGTATGATTTATGCACTAAAACTTTAGAACCTAAGGTAAATTAGTAGATATTAATCCTTTTTTCAACTTGATCCAAATTATTATAGTCTAGGGTAATAAATATTGAAGTATCATCAACAAATAAGATGTCAAGAAGAGATTCATTATTCAAGAACAAGATACCTTTAAGTAGAGGCCCAATGTTTGAGAACCTAAGGACGTAATGCAATGCCTCTATAACCAATACAAAGAGTGATAATGTAAGTAGACAACCTTGTCTTATGGATCATTGAAGCACAAGGGAGATTATCAGTTCACTATTCACTTCAATCATCATTGAAGCATCCTTGAAATGAAAATTGACCATTCTATAGAATCTATCTTGGAACCCAAAAGCTCATAATATTTTCTTGATAAATGGCCACTCAATTCTATCATAGACTTTCTCAAAATCAAGCAAAATCATTCCAACATATTGTTTCAAATATCTTACCCAATATATACCTTCCTAGCTGGTGATTAGATTATCCAAAATGTATCTTCCTTTAACAAATCTAGTCTATGTTTTTGAGATAATAGAGGGAAAAAGAGAGGGCACTCTCCTTGTAAGGATTTTTTCTAGTATCTTGTAGGAAATATTAAGGAGGGTAATTGGTCTCCAATTCTTAATCGATCACAAGATTCCATCCTTTGGTATATTATTGATCACCCCTCTATTTATGTTTGGGCCAAGAGTATCAGAGGAAATTGCCTCATTGAATACCTCCAAACATTCCTTGGTTATCATCCATTCCTTGTTGACTTTGAAAAATTACTTAGGGAATCCATCCAGCCTCAGAGCCTTACCATTTTTTAATGAGTCAATAGTGTTTTTGACCTCATCAAGTGAGATGATAGCCTCTATAAAAGAGGCCTAAGTTTGTGAAACCTTCATGGGAATACATGCATCAAAGAAGGTTATATTATGTTTAATGCATGCACTTGATCCATCAGAGTGGAAAAGGTTAGAATAGAACTCAAAGAAGGTTCATTTTATACTAGTAGCATCTTGTATAGTCTATCCATTGACTTGATTTATTTAATCTTGATTTTAGTATGTTTAATTCATAAGAATTTGACAAAGTATTTGGAACCTCTATCACCAATATTAAGATAGGTAAGCCTAGACCAAACCTATACCCATTTAGCAATGTACTATTGTGTTTGACGATCTTGGTGCTTTAATAAGTTAAGTTCTTCAAGAAGAACCCCATTATTCAGGTCAAGTTGTAACATGCCTTATACTCCAATAAGCTTTTCTTGAGTATCCCTTACAAATTTTATATGTTTTATAGCTTTGATATGTCCATAGGTTATTAAAAAGAAATTATTAGTTTTCATACTAGAGTTCCAATGGTCAATTTCAGAATTGTAATTGCAGATAACTTTACCAATGTTCTATGAAGCTTATAGTCCCTCAACACATACCTTATCTACAAAGTGTGAGACATTAAATTTATATATCCCTTTAAACTCTATTGAATAATATCTAAAAAATGATAAATTAATTTCAATAGGATGGTGATCTTACATATTATAGGGTAACATAGTCACAACATTGCCACTCATGACCACAAGGGACTCTATGTTCAAATAAAATCTATTTGAACCTGAGTATTGTCTCCTATTACTATTATGATTATTGCACCAAGTATACCATATTCCTTTTATAAGGGTATTTTCCTTCAAGAGAGGATATTTAATTCTCTGAATTTATTTTAAATTAGACCAAAATAAAATCTCATTTCCTTTCTATGCAAGGTGGCCCCCTCCAATTTTGTCTTCTTTATCCTCCACCTTGTTGAAGTCACCACCAAAAATCCAAGGAACATTTTTAATATTAGTGGATAGCCAATTCCATAATTTAGAGTGCTCCCTATAGTCATTGGGGGTGTATATGTTACATAATCCCAAGGTCTAATTTTGATATTGTTTCAAAACCTAGACCACCCTATTACATGGAGAACTACCATGGTCGATAATACAATCTTTCCACAAGGAGCTAATCAAGATAGATCCCCCCCCCCCCATTTTCCTATATGAGTATTAGTAAAAAAATTAGGATCATTGGGATAGATAAAAGTCAAGACCATGGAAAGTTGGGTATCGATATCCTTCACTTCTTGCAAAAAGAGAAAATCAAGATTGTCTCTCAAAAGTCTGAACTATCTTACCACTAGTTTTCTATCTGGAGATTCCATACCTCTTACATTCCAAATGAAAATCTACATGAAAAATAAGGGGGGTTGTTTATATTAAATTAAATTTACCATAGGGGTTGGCCCCACCATTTTACAACCTAATAAAGCAATCTGGGACTTTATTTTCCTTTCCCTTCTTTTTAGAGGGGGGTTCCTACATATTATGAATCCCCTCCTTAGTTAATCTCTTTTTTTCTCTCTGCTTGGGTGTGGTGTGATCACTTAAATACAAACTCAAGTCTGTTTTAATCCTTTTTCCACCCCATTTAGACATCTAATTCTCCACCCCCATATATTTCTTATTTTTCATAGGAACTCCATCTAAAAGCTCCATCTCATTGATGGGGGGCCTTGCAATTTCTTTCTCCAAGGAGATAACCATCAGTGTAGAATCGTTTGAAGAATTATCAAGAGTGATTATAGTTAAGTTAGTGGGTGGAAAATTATGTATTTTAGGGTACTTATCAAGGATTACCAGATATTTCTTAGAGGAATGATCATTGAAAGGTTTTTATTCTAAGAAAGTGTCATCTAGGTTATCAGGGAGGCACTCAACTAGGTCTGGTAAGGAACTATCACCATTAGTCCATGGTGAATCATGAAACTAAGAATAAATTGGAGGGCATTACTTATCATGCTCACTTTGATCATCACTATCCCATGTGTGTCAATAGCCTCACCAATGGAGGCATTATCTTTCAAAGGTACACTTGAAAACATAGGATTCTCAAACACCTATAAATTATTCAACACAAACTCATATTTTTTGGTGTCCTTTTCTTATTATTTACAAGTTATATTATTTTTATTGGCCACTAGAGAACAATTTTTCCTAAGGTGACCATCCTTTTTACAAAATAAATAGGCATTCAAACCACCCAAACCTCTAAGAACACAAGTGTGAGATCTCCCTTTAATTTTGAAATTGAGTGCTTATGGGAAAAAATATAAGGTTTTAAGAGATATTAAAACCCTTTAATTCATATGTACAAGGGATTTTTTGGTATCCTCAATTCTCAAAACTTTACCAAGGGTTTTCAATGCCTATGGAAGAAAATTCTAGAGCTGAATCGGCACTTCCTCAATGTTAACCCAATTGGGGGAAGTTTTTAAAACAAGGTTTTTATAGTCCATTTTTGGAGACCAAGGGATATCCTTGAAGATTTATTGGCTAACATTCCACACGTGCTTACTGATATCCCTACATTGCATATTGGAGTTTTAAAACAATATCAAGAAAACCCTTATTTGAAATATCCTACAAAAGCTAATGTATAAACCTAATTTTTTACCCCACATAAACTTTAACCAATTATCATATATATATATATATATATATATATATATATAAGTGAGTGAATTTTTGTTTAAATAAACAAAAAATACCTATATTTTTAATTCTAGTTTCCTCTTGCTGAAGGTCAAATTCTATGGAAACATTTGGAGTGATGGTTAGGTTTTTAAGAAGGCTAGGGGACTTATCAATTTGGCCTTCCCTATATTGTTTCTCACCATAATTTTCCCTTCTCACCACAAATTATACTCCTTTTAAGTTCCTATCCACTTCCTATAGTCATAAGACTTCACTGAATAGTCATTTTGGAGGTCTAGTCATTTCAGTTTCCACCTGAGTTGAGCTAGAGTCATTGATCATATCACTTCCACACTTATCACCCATTATAACATCATTTATTTTATTAAACCACCATTATTACCCTCTTTTTCACACTCCAACCTATAAAATATAAGGGTTTCCATAAACCTTCAATTAATACTTAGATGCCCCTTTGCAATTCCAAAGGTAGTGTTGATGCAGTGGATTGCACTCGGGGCAGGAAGCCTAGCTCCTGCCTTCCACACGTCAAAATGGAAACTCCCCTCTCACCTGTGAGACCAATGAAGGTTGAGGGGAGAGTCTCTAGATAAGGGCTAGCTCCCTCTGATGTACCTTTTAGACCCTAGATTCCCTACTACTAACAAATAAAATGAAAAAAGGGGGGGATGAAAAGAGAGAGAGAGATGCTGAAAATATAACCTAAACCTAAAAATAAAAAGGTGATACACCAAAATGATGACCCACCCAGCCCAAATATACACTTTTCACCAAGAAGAAGTGCCCATACACTTCATTTGATATGAGAAATCCTTTTACATCAGTGAGCTAGGGGTCCATGGAAATACAGGGAGAAAGAAACTACCAGAGGCATCCTCATACACACTTATGGTAGCCTATTCACAGGCACCTACACTCCTCTAGGGACACTTCTTGCAAACCTACAAAAGAGGAACTCACAATGCACTAGACATGATAAAATTACCATGTGAATGCATAAGGAAAATGAATTAACATAGAACAAAGGCATAGACACATCCAAAAGTGCAAGCTCAAATAGAGGTAAAAATGCTAAGTCCTGATTCAAGGTAAAATTTGGTAGAGTTTTGCCTTACAAGCCTGAGAGACTTTTGGGTAGAGTTTTGCCTTAAGGATGAGAGAGATCATTTTCAAATGAGAATTTTTACAATATATAGAAAATAGAAGAGAACTTGGCCCTCTTTTTTTTGAAAAGACTTTTGGCACTCTTTTGCAAGCTGGCCCATGTGCGCTCTGAGCCTTGGGAAGACGAAGCCGTCTAATTGTCAGCTCCTGCTTTGACTTTGGCATTTGGCATTAATGTGAAAACATGGCCACACCTCTTTTCTATGAACTAAATACTCCCTTTAAGGCATTTACATGGCTTTTCTACTTATAAATGCATACTAGAGAAAATAAGCCATGCCGCTTATTGTTTACACCATTTGGTGACCATCTGCCAATAACTCACCTCCCCTTTGCCACTTGGACTACTTTTTATTTTCCTACACTTTGTCTTCTTCCTTGATTTGTCTCTTTTTAGCTCCTTTAGCCCTTGGGACTATCTTTTGGTGGGTCATTGCATTTCTTGGGCTCTTTTCTGGTTGGCACTCAAGCATTTTAAAAACAAACAACTATTTCACCATCTTAAAATTGACGTTTGCACACCCATCATTGCTTGAAAACCAACAGCTAGTTTGCCATGCTTGACTTTGATGTCCTCAGGCCCATCACCCCTTAGACCCTCATCAGCTTTCCTCTTCGACCTTTTCTGTGGACTTTTTCTCGTGGACTTTTTCCACATACTTTTTTCCCACAGACAAAAGTCTGCAAGAATTGCCTTGTCACTTTTTCGGAGTTCTTCCCCGGGCTTTTTGGGTTCACGATCTTTTTTCCAAATTTCTTCAGACTTTTTGTCTGAAGGAATTCCTTTAGATAAAAAGTTTGAAGAAATTATTTTCTCACCTTGGTCTTTGCAGGAGTTTTGTTTATAGCCTTTCTGAATTCCTTCAGACAAAAAGTCTGAAGGAATTATAACTTCGCCTTTCGACTACCTTAAACAAAATTTTGAAAGAACTTACCTTTGCATCTTTCTTGAAATTGACCCTTCTAAAGGGTTATTTTTTCGACCAAGTGCCCTCCATAAGGGCACTTATCCTTTGGGAGGCTCTCTTGAACTTTTGCATTGAACTGCTCCTTTGAACCAATTGTTAAACCAAGCTTTGAACCAAGCATTGAAGCAATCGTTGAACCAAGCTTTGAACCAAGCCGATGAACCCTCTGATTGAACCAAAAGCTGTTGAACTTTTCTAATGAACTTTTTAGTTGAACCAAGATTTGAACCAAGCTAACTAAACCAAGTCATTGAATCGACTGAGTGAACCAAGTGATTGAATCATCTGCATTGAACCAAAGCATTGAACCAAATGAATTAAACTAATTCAATGGTTCAACAGTTCAAAGATGTTAACTCTTGGAAAGATTATGTCATTGAACCACTCTTCCAACCTTAAGGAAAAGTGTATTTAAACCATTTTAGCTCTCTTTCTTTATAAATTTCTTCAGACAAGAGTTTGAAGAAGCTTTGTAAAATCTTGCACTCTTTGAACTAGTTCCTCATCTGTCAAAAGACACACCTGTAGAGTCCATAGAAAAGTCTACAGAGTCCATAGAAACTTTACCTATAGAGTCTATATAAAACTTGTAGAGTCTATAGAAATTTCCAGACTCATGCAAAAATCAAAATGTATTGGCTCATAACAACAAGAAAAGAAGGGGACTAATGTTTTGGCCTATTAGACCAAAAATGGTCAACAAATTGGTGACTCCCAGGGGAAGCAAGCCTGTTATGCTTAGAGACCAGTTGCCTTTTAGTCCATTCAGCATGGAGTCAGATGTATCTTTGAAAAAGTTAGCCACTACCTTGAGGGATCCCATAATCAAACATGAAGCTTTTTACCCCAGGCATAAGGGAAAGCACACACAAGACTAAAAGCACTACTTGTGCAAACTACACTTAGGGAAAGTAGGAAAAGAAACTAAAAGCAAACTACTATATACAACTAACTAGGTATATCTGCCTCCCTCCTAGATCAAAGGTAAAACTTCTTAAGTCCCCTTCCTGGAAAGAAGACTTATGGTGCCATACAAGTGCCTAAAAGAAAAGGAGATTTGGTGACCTGCTCCTCTTTCCTGCCACCTTGATTGGCTTGCATCCGAGTGGATCAAAATTTAACATGATTCTAACATACATGCATTATTCTTGTTCCTAGAAGCTTGTTGAATGTTGGTCCTTCATGATATCACATTTCACCAAGAAATCGACGGTTGTTGGCTCACCACCATAAGCCCTTTGTTGTGTATGGCCCTTTGTAGTGCATCATGGTTTGACCCATTTCCTTCTACTTCATTGAAGACCCTATCAAACTCATCATCTTCTCCCTCATGGCCTTCTTGAAGAAGGGTGACTATTGTGATGTCTGAAATGGAATCACAAATTGATTGCTCATCCCACAGAACATCACCTCTTTATTCAAAGCTTTCTTCTTCAAGGCTTTCCTCAAGGTAGATGGACCTCTCCTTTTCTTGCTCAAGGATCAGAGTCTCTAGTTATTCAAAGACATCCATCTGATCCTCCTCCAACTCAGGATCCTTGACATAGTCATCCTCCTCATCAAAACAACAAGGAAGTTCATCAAATAAGGGGGGAGAGAGCTCACCATACTTATGTTCCTCCTCATATTATTGGAACATTTACATGTATGCGTGACCTGATTCTTCTCCATTATCGATGATGTCTTCACAAGGAGCATTGATGATGATTTATTCTTCATCATCACTCACTATAGCTTCTTAGAAAGCTACAAATTGGATATTTTCTTCCTCACTTGCCCCCCATAAAATAGGTTCCTCCTTGAGAAGGGGTGAAGTGAAAAAACCATGTAGAAGAGGAGGTAGTCCTTGAGCTAGAATAGAATGATTCTCCCCCTTCCATCTATATAATACTTCAACTATATCAGGTGTGGCCTAATAGCTCTCTTGGAGGTGTGTAGGTGGGGTGTATTCAAACATGGAATGTGCCATTGGGTCTGAACCATCTATCACACATTGGCTAAGGAATCTCTCTCTAGATTCCAACTCTACAATTCTCCTGGCTATCTTCTTGGAAGCACCTTTTTTGGAGGTCACTAGCATCATCATGAGTAGGATCAGCCTCATCTTCTTTAAGGTATTGAGCAAAACCTTTCTTCTCCTCTTTCCTGCCCCATGATTCTACTGTTTGGTTCTAGTTCAGGATCTCAGAATTGGAATTTTTCTCCTGTGAATAGGTAGCAACTTTGTTTTCTCCAAGGTACTGGGGCTCCTCTATAAGGCTTAAAATTTCCATCTCTCTTTGATGAATTAGTTTCACCTTAGCCTCTAATTCCTCAATTTGCTTAGCTAGATTATCCTGAAAGAGTCTTTCTTGGAGCTCATAGGAATCATCATAGAGATGGGTAGGAGTAGTTTTGAGAGAGATGTGTTGGTTCGTAATGTTCAACCTAAAGGAAGATTCATAATCTAAGGAATTTAGAAGGTTCATCTCCATGGGAGGTTGTTCTAGTTTCATTTGATGCTTGAAGGCTAGGTGTATGAGGTCAAGAGCAGGGTTGATTGATGCATCAGATGAGCTGGAATGAGTAAGTGTCATCTGATAGAAAGGATTTGGTGCATAAGAGGGGGATTTCTTTAGAATAGGAGGGGGTACACAAGGCTGGTTGCCTTGCATGAATGGATTCCTCCATTTTGCTACCTCCTCCTCCATGGATTGCAAGGCGTGAGCTTGCTTGAATAAGCAATGCTCTTTATACATAAGCTCTTACTGATATCCATATTACTCATCCAGTCTGTCTATCTCCATTACCTATTTCTCAAACTCTAGTGCCACCTCCCTTATTGTTGAAGGGTAACTAGGAGAGCTGCTTGAGTGGATTACATGAAAAACTTGAGCTTGATCAAAGTCATATGAAGGAATACAAGGCCCATGATGCTAGGCAAAGGGATTATACATACAAAAATGAGATTTTTGATGGCACCAGGACTACTTAACCAGCTGATTCAACTCAGAGTCACCATTGGTGTTGATGTAAAAGCCTCTAAAGGCTAGTTGGTTGAAGAACACACCAAAAATTCTTCAACTCTTTAAACACAACTTTTCCTAGTTGGTCCCACCAGGCGTGCCAAATTTTTTTGATGTAGTGGATTGCACTTGGGGTAGGATGCCTAGCTCCTACCTTCCACACATCAAAAGGAAAACTCCCCTCTCACCTGTGGGACTAGTGAAGCTAGAGGGGAGAGTCTCTAGATAAGGGTTAGCTCCCTTTGATGTACATTTTAGGCCCTAAATTCCCTACTGCTAACAAATAAAATGAAAAAAGGGGGGATGAAAAGAGAAAGAGAGATGCTGAAAATAGAACCTAAACCTAAAAATAAAAAGGTGATACACCAAAATGATGACCCACCCAGCCTAAATATACACTTTTCACCAAGAAGAAGCACCCATACACTTCATTTGATATGAGAAATCCTTTTGCATTAGTGAGCTAGGGGTCTATGGAAATACAGGGAGGAAGAAACTACCAAAGGCATCCTCAGACACACTTATGGTAGCCTATTCACAGGCACCTACACTCCTCTAGGGACACTTCTTGCAAACCTACAAAAGAGGAACTCACAATGCACTAGACATGATAAAATTACCATGTGAATGCATAAGGAAAATGAATTAACATAGAACAAAGGCATAGACACATCCAAAAGTGCAAGCTCAAATAGAGGTAAAAATGCTAAGTCCTGATTCAAGGTAAAATCTGGCAGAGTTCTGCTTTACAAGCCCGAAAGACTTTTGGGCAGATTTTTACCTTAAGGCTGAGAGAGATCCTTCTCAAATGATAATTTTTACAATATACAGAAAAGAGAAGAGAACTTGGCCCTTTTTTTTAAAAGACTTTTGGCACTCTTTTGGAAGCTGGCCCATGTGAGCTCTGAGCCTTGGGAAGAGGAAGTCATCTGATTATCAGCTCTTACTTTGACTTTGGCATTCCACATTAATGTGAAAACATGGCCACACCTCTTTTTTATGAACTAACTACTCCCTTCAAGGCATTTACATGGCTTGTTTGCTTATAAATGCATACTAGAGAAAACAAGCCATGACACTTACTATTTGCACCATTTGGTGACCATCTAGCAATAACTCACCTCCCCTTTGCCACTTGGACTACTTTTTATTTTCCTACACTTTGTCTTCTTCCTTGGTTTATCTCTTTCTAGATCCTTCAGCCCCCAGGGCTATCTTTTGGTGGGTCACTATGTTCCTTGAGCTCTTTTCTGGTTGGCACTCAAGCATTTTAAAAACAAATAGCTATTTCACTGTCTTAAAATTGACATCCACGCACTCATCATTACTTGAAAACCAATGGATAGTTTTTCATGCTTGACTTTAATGTCCTCGAGCTCGTCACCCCTTAGACCCTCATCAGCTTTCCTCTTCGACCTTTTCTGTGGACTTTTTCCCGCAAACTTTTTTTGCGGACTTTTTTCCTACGGACAAAAGTTTGCAAGAATTGCCTTGTCACTTTTTTAGATTTCTTCCCTGGGCTTTTTGGGTTCACAACCTTTTTTCTAAATTTCTTCAAACTTTTTGTCCAAAGGAATTCCTTTAGACAAAAAGTTTGAAGAAATTATTTTCTTGCCTTGGTCTTTGCAGGAGTTTTGTTTGCAACCTTTTTGAATTCCTTCAGACTTTTTGTCCAAAGGAATTCCTTCAGACAAAAAGTCTAAAGGAAATATGCATTTGCCTTTCAAATGCCTTAAACAAAATTCTAAAAGAACTTACCTTTGCAGCTTTCTTAAAATTGACCCTTTTGAAGGGTGCTTTTATCAACCAAGTGCTCTCCACAAGGGCACTTGTCTTTCAGGAGGCTCTCTTGAACTTTTGCATTAAACCACTCCTTTGAACCAAACGTTGAACCAATCTTTGAACCAAGCTGATTGAACCAAGTCATTGAACTGACTGAGTGAACTGAGTGATTGAACCATCTACATTGAACCAAAGCATTGAACCAACTAAATTGAACCAGTTCAATGGTTCAACGGTTCAAAGATGTTAACTCTTGGAAAGATTATGTTGTTGAACCACTCTTCCAACCTTAATGAAAAGTGTCTTTGAACCATTTTAGCTCTCTTTCCTTATAAATTTATTTAGATAAGAGTCTGAAGAAGTTTTGTAAAATCTTGTACTCTTTGAATTGGTTCCTCATCTGCCAAAAGACACACCTACAGAGTCCGTAGAAAAGTCTGCAGAGTCCATAGAAACTTTACCTGTAGAGTCTATAGAAAACCTGCAGAGTTTGTAGAAATTTCTAGACTCATGAAAAAATCAAAATGTACTAGCTCAGAATAGTAGGAAAAGAAGGGGACTGATTTTTTGGCCTATTAGACCAAAAATGGTCAATAGGTAGCAGGAGTAATGGATAAGAAAGGATGCATGTGTCAGCAGTGCACTCTAGCTAAGATAACACAAGAAGCCCCAATGATAGCATAAAAAAAAGAAAAAAAACACAAAACAAAATCAAATGGGAAAAAATTAAAACTAAATACCACCTCTAGTACAAATAAAGGTAGAAACCAAAGAGGTAAAAGTGACCAAGGCAAATTATAAGGAGAAAGCTTGAAGCACCATTAATGGAGGATGACTCTTCATCTCCCCATTGCAGAGCTCTAAGCTTCCCTTTAAAATATCATTTGTTAGTGTATTTCTACTCACTTTTTTTTGTAATATGTTACCCTAGGATAGGGATACAAGATGGAAACATTTTACTTTATCAAAACTCTATGTGACATCATCATATATTAAGGCCAAAAGTGGTTGGGGCTCTATTTTGGGGCTTTAGGGAAACTTATCTTTGAATTAAAATTTTCTTCTCTTGAAATGACTTCTCACTTTGCCTACTAATCTAATGACTTGTAATCATACAAAATAATTTGGATGACTTAGGCATGGCTAATAACACCCAACTTATACGTCCTCTTTCTCACTCACTCAACCCTTCTCAGCTAGACTTTCATTAATTCCTAGTCACCTGTAGCTTCCTAAAATTAGCTTTCTAAGACCTAGGTATCCCTCTTAGAACCAAATCCATCCCCCTAGGTCCCATCCTCATAGGATAATAGTGCCTAATTTGGATATGAGAACCAAAACTTAGGGGCGTCTTATTTTTGGTGTTTTTTTCTAAGTTCACTTTAGCCTCAAATAGTCAGATTTTCTTGATTCCTTATCTTTTCCCCTATTAGCCTAATATAAGCTCATCTAACCCATGGTCATCAATTTCCATATAAAATGACATTAAAATTCCATTTAGAAGGGATGTCACTCTTTCAAAAAAAAAATCAATAATATAAGTAAGTACACTCAAGCACTCTTCCCTATTCTCTACATACAACCTTTCAAGACCAATTCAAGCCTATTCAAGCACTCATGCTAGTCTCTAGTCATCCAAAGTACATTTTAGTTTCACATCTAGCTGTATACATCACATAATCTCACCAATCACTTTAAATGGGAGAACTACATTAGTTTTATCCCTCTTTAGAGTATTGGTATGTAGGTAGTGTGCCCACATATGAGGTGTGAAGTGCATCCATTTTATCCTTTACACACTAACCCCTTCTCTCTTTTTCAAGTTTATTACTCAAGTTCAAGTACCAAGAGCTCGTAAAGGTTTTAAATATTGAATCCAACACACAATGAGCTTTGCACAGATCTAGGATTTAATATTTCACTTCTAGGGTGTCACAGGCCTACCAAGCAAACCCCAAAAAACTAGACCACCAAGATAATAGTGCCAGAAGTGGACAACAATGCCAAAAGTGGATAACAATGCTAAAAAATAAACTATAATGCCAAGTTTTAGGGTTTCCTTAGTTTTTCACTCCTATCTAATCTAGAAAAGAGTTTTGGGTCCTATTTATGATAGTCTGTCCTCCCTACACAATAATTTCTAAACCCTACATCATCTATTTTAGCCTAGAATAAGCTAAGTTTGATTTCTTTACACTTCTTACTATTTTTAGAAAAAATAAACTACATATCTATTTACAAAAATTAATAGTCTAATTAAGACACATTAATTACTAATTTACATTCACCTAGAGCTTTTATTTGCTTATGAATTAAACACCTAATTCCCAAAAAGAATAAAAACATTTTGTGAACCCGACTTATGTCAAATTTTTGCACAAAAACCCTAGAAACCCTAGGGATAACTATTTCTAAAAATTTTCAATATTTTTCTAATTTTTTCTTGAATATAAAAATTAAAAAACTACAAATTAATTGAAATATTTTCAATAAATTCACCCAAACCCTAGTTTGCACATACTAAGTCCTATTTGCCTACAAACACTTTCAAAACACTAGAAAAATTATATTGCTAATTTTAGAAATATTTCTAAAAATTTTCTAAAATTTTTAGGATAAATTCTACAAATTTATAACAAATTTTTTTCAAGTTATTATACTAATTTTGAAAAAAAAAAATTCAAACCCTAGTTGCATCAAATACATTCTTACGTCTTTTCAATACTTTTCACATCATTTTCTAAAAATTCAGTTGCATATCAAATTCAAAAAATCAATTTCAAATTCAAAAGTTCATAGTATTTTTTATATAATATTTTTGAAAAATCCCTAGTGGTATATACTAGCTCCTTTTTACTTGTTGAGGTATTACCTTACATGTTTTTGAGTCCTATATCCTTTTCATGCATATTATAGTTCCATTATTTAGATTATATCCACCTAATATTTTATACTATTATCCAAGTTGTTTTCCTTATGCCACCTAAATTCCTTGCATATTTTCCTTCATAATGAAGTACAAGACTTAGTGGCAATCCTCATGATTTCACCTCGATTCTTATAACTTGACCATATACCATGGATAAATAGCCAATTTAGGTTCCAGTCATAGATTCAACACATCTAGATTACACCAATTTCAATGAGGTTAATTTTGACAAAGTAGTATGAAAATAACAATGATGATGTACACATTGATGATCATGCTCCACCATATTGGACTACTGATCCACTTCCACCTTTTATCAATAATGAAGTCATACTCAAAAATTTAAAAAATTTCAGAGAAAGACTTAAAGAATAGCCTAAAGATCATACACTAATTCTAGAATCTATCATGTAAATAAAAAAGGCTAAGCAAGTTGAGTCTTCGAATCAGTCAGAGCACCTAGTTGCTAATGACACTATGGGGGAAACTATGTGTCAACAACCCCCTATAGCAGCCCAACCTTCCTCTATGTCACCAGCTATAGCTAGTACATCCCTATCTACTAATGTGGCAGCCCTTGTGTAAGATATTTTATCCCTTTAATCCAAGTTTCAACATCTTGGGCAAGGTACCACTAGACCTATGCAGGCTTTGGATTCTTTCTCTTTTGCATATACCACTGGCACATCACATTACTTATACATCCTTACCATAAGGATTTATTCAACCCAAGCTTACTCTTTATGATGAAGAGGGTGATCTAGAGACACATTTGAGATCTTTTCACATAGCATGTTTGGATTATGTACCCAATGACTGGCTACTCACCAAACTTTTTCCACTAAGACTAAAGGATTATGATTTATAATGGTTTTATAGTCTACCAAAATAGTCAATCATGGTAGTCAATCCTTTATCAGACATGTTCCTAACACATTTTAGTATCAACATTGGTGATAAGGTCTCATATACACATATTGCATAATAGAAGTAAAGGTCAAATGAGCCCCTCATAGATTATGTTCTCAGATACATGACTATTCTAGCTAATCTAACTAGCCCCAAAATTGATCAAGAGCTATAGGAAATCTTCAAATAGAGACTTTTACTAGCATTGCATGAATCCATTATGTTTAAAATATTTTCTTCCTTCATTGAATTGTGTCATACACTCAAAGAAAGAGAAGTCAAGCTAATCTCAATGGGCAAAATCAAGTATTCAAGTACTCCAAACATAACTAAGAAGAGAAATAGAAAAGTACCATATAAGGTCAAAATCATTTATAATAAGAACCAAAATCAAACAATAGTCAATTTAGTTTCAAATCCCCCTCAACATGTGGTTTTATCAACACCTCCTCATCGTGCATTTACCAATCTACCAGTTTCTCCAGTTGATGTTTTAAAGCATTTATTAAAATGTAACATCATCACTCTCCCTTCTATCTAAGAAGTAGATCCATCAAATCCTCTTCCATGGGGATATGATTAGCATGCATTTTATTATTTTCATAAGGCACCAATCCATACCATAAACAAATGCATTAGTTTGCGACATAAGATACAAGACTTGATACATAATAATATACTTGATTAAGGTACTTAGTTGAGCCTCCAAAGACAAAGCCAAATTAAGATAAAGCTTTGAAAATATTTTCAAGCCCATTTTCATAGTATTCAAATCAAGAAAAAGAGGATACATCAAGTGTTCATCATACATACCATATACATCCTCCACCAGTTACAGACCAAGCACCTTCAGTTGAGGCACATACTTTAAGGGGTATGATAGGTGTGTATAAGTTCAAAGTTCCAATCAGGCCTTTAATATATTTTTTAGATTAGGATATTATGGAGGATAATATAGGTTATAATTCACTTTTTTATTAAATCACATATCCATAATCAACCTATCCATAGTGTATTCATTAACAATGGTTCTAGTCTTAATATGTGCACCTTCACACTACTACAACATTTGGGTTATTAAGAGCAAGATATCACTATGACCAATATAGTTATTAGTGGGTTCAGTGGGCATGTTCAAATTTCATTGGGTGAGTAGTACTTCCCTTATAGGTTGGTCCTACACATGTGGCTACACCATTCACTATAGTTCCTAGTGTAGGAGTTTTTGACATACTACTTGGTCAATCATGGATTAAAAAACTTAAGGAAGTAACTTCTATAGTTCATAGATACATGAAGTTCATTCATGCTAATAAGGTTATTATAGTTGATAGAGTTAGTTATGAGTCACCACTCCCCACATTAGATCCATCTACCAGCTTCCAGTCACTAGATCCAGTTCTTCCACTGGTTTTAGCTTCTCTTCTAGCTTATATTTTAGTTCCACTTCAGGTTCAACCATAGTTATAACATCTATCACTAGGATAGAGGGTTCATACACCCCCATAGTTTTAGGATTTTAGACAGCTTCTAGATACAATGTTCACACCTAGAGTAGTTACATTGTGATCTCATATACCTACATAGAGAGCACCTATTCACAGAGCTTCTTCTCCTACTTTTAGATGGGTCCTTAAGATCCCTATAGTTACATCTACTTCTCAAAGTTATAGGGGGATCCCACTTTAGATATTTTAAATTTGTTATAATGTACACACATTTTAGCTTCATAATATTAGTCATACACACATACCTCATGATCATGCATGATTTAGTTGTTTGACATAGGACACTAAGATAGGGAGTCTCACTTGAGACTCATCAGTTAGTATTATTTATTCTTAGTTATTCTTATACATAGTTAAAATATTTAAAAAAATAATAATATACAAAACATTAAAAATTTTAAAAATGCCAAAAATATTTGAATTGTATGCATCATCCATGATTTACATCACTACTATCATGTTAGGACTTACATTTACTATTTCATGCTAATGTATGTTGATTTTATACATTACCATGCTTCACTTGATCTTCTTTGAGTGTGTGCAGTGACATCTAGCTACTTGATTGCTTCATTATACCCATAGAGGGGGCATTCCTACTTCTACATTGAGACATACATTGTTATAGACACCCAATGGGGGCATCTTCTACATGACTACACCATCTAAGTTATGTAATTTCTACACCACATATTCTAATTTATCACGTTGATGTACATTACTTTATAACTTACACAAAATACTATATCGACATCTCACTAGTATCTAGCACTTGTGTAGTTATTAACATATACCTAGTCTTGTACTACACATATTTTTGCATACTTTCACATTTTCTTTAATCATTTAGATGTGTTTGTGTCTTCTAGTTCTTACATGCTTGTTTAGTGTAGCTTGTATGATTGCATTTCTTGTTTATGTTTGTCTTCTGTTTGTTCCTTAGGGCATTTTCCAATGTCCTTTGTTTGTACTACTCTATGTGCCTATGGCCTGTATGCCAACTTTGCTTATTTCACTTGTATGTGTATGTGGCATTTGAACATGATTTCCATGCTTGTTTCCAATTTAAGTGACATGTGCCCATGTCCCTTATTTTCATGACCCCTTGGCCCATCTAATATGCTTCTTGCTTCTTGCTTCTTTCTTATTTATTTTTTGCTTATTTCTTGTCAAATGTGTGTAATTATATGATCCATATCATGCATTTTATTTTGTTTTTTGGATGCCATGATGGACATCATGCTCCATACCTAACAACTAATAATTAACATTTCTAGTTCTAGTTTAGTATATTGTACATACTTTTACATGTTATATCTATCTAGGAGTACCCATGTTGATCTAATAATATCTATCAATACAAACATTGCTATATCTTAAAACATATTGTCAAATATCAAATGTTATATCATATATATATTTAGATTAACACTTATAGGACTCTTTTATTCTGAGGGTAGTCATTATAGGTTTATCATTCCTACCCTCAAAAAAATGGGGTATCAAATAGGATTTGTCACAAAGATAAAACCTCCTAGAAATTGAAATAACAA
Organism: Torreya grandis; assembly: GCA_037957365.1. Taxonomy (NCBI): domain Eukaryota; kingdom Viridiplantae; phylum Streptophyta; class Pinopsida; order Cupressales; family Taxaceae; genus Torreya; species Torreya grandis. The sequence goes on from JARHVA010002187.1 coordinate 2,200,332, forward strand.
CATTCAAAATAGTTAGCACATAATCTAGAGATCAAATTGGTCAAATTAGAGTAGAAAAATAGAACAGTCTTAGATTAGCTATTAGTTTTCACACTAGATAATAGTGCCAAAAATGGATAGTAGTACTAGAAATGGGAAATAACACTAAAAATAGGGGTTTATATAGTTTGGTTCTCTTATATAGGTATAAAAACACTCAATATTTGTAGAAATAGGGAAAAAAATTAGTTTAGGGATAATTTTTACACTTCTAGATCCTTTAAATTCAATAGTTTTAGCACATTTTTCTTAGATATAGGGGGTTATCATGCACAACAAGATGGTTCTCACTTTCAATTTAGATTGGTAGTTGGCATAAAACTTCCAGATCAAAATCCATGTTCTAAAAATTAGAGATTGGGGGAAATGTGCATGGCACATTGATCTTCTTTTGTTTCCAAGTTTAGTTTATTCTGGGCATTCTTAGTAGTTATGTGCCTTACTCCCTCTATAGGTGGTTGACATCACATTCAATTTTATATTTTTGAGTACCTAAGTTCTTGAGTTGATTTTCATATAAGCCTAGTACATTAGTCTTAGAGTGTATTTCATACAAGCCTAATCTCCATATTTTAAAATGGCCAAGAGTGGACTAGTTTCCAACACACATTCAACTATCCATATCATAGTGTCAAATTTCTAGAACACATTCAGCTATCCATGCCATAGTGTTAGATTTCTAGCACATCCATGGGCTCCATGAGCTATCTCATATGACATCTATTCTATTTTGGTATCAATTCATAGCTTCACTTCATGGGGCAATGACGGAGCCAAAGGGATAGCCTTTATATTCTTGAGCCACCTATTCAGAGGGATTGGACATATAGTCTAGACATTGATTAACACACATATGATTCATTAACTTCACTTAGTTGGTGATGATAGAGCTAAAGGGTTAGCCTTTTCATTCTTGAGCCACATTTTAGGGAATTGAGCACTCAACTCCATTCATGATATTAATCTTGATTCAACACATACTTAGCACAATCTAACATCACAATAGGTTTTGTATTAGTTCACATACCCGATGAGGTGTATTCATTCCTTTCTCTTCTCTTACTTAGATTTTGTACATTATTACTTTATATATAGTGTATCTAGTAAGATTTGATCTACTTCATGTTTTTATTTATAGATTCACACATCATAGCATGCTTTCTTTATGCATATCCAACATCACACAACTTCATGAGCTTTTCCCTTACAAGTAAGTTTAGGTATGCTTTCTATTTTTCCTTTATCATAGTATTTCTATTTGTTACATCACTAGAATTAAGGGGGGGTAAATTTAATCATATAAAATGAAAATTTTGATGACTTAAGCATGGATAATAGTACCCAACCTATAGGTCCTCTTTCAATCTCACTCAACCCTTCTTAGCTAGACTTTCACTGATTCCAATCACTTGTAGCTTCTTAGACTTAGATTTTTGAGACCCAGGTATCTCTCTTAGACCCAAATCCATCCCCTTAGGTCCTGTCCTCCTAGGATAATATCACCTAATTTGGATATAAGCATCAAAACTTAGGGGTGTCCCATTTTTGGCATTGTTGTCTAAGTTCACTTTAGCCTCAAATGATTAGATTTTCTTGATTTCTTATCTTTTCCCCTATCATCCTAATACAAGATCATATAACCCATAATCATTAGTTTCCATATAAAATTCCATTCAAATTCCATTTAGAAGGGTCAGCAATCATTCACATAAAAGAATTAAGAATACAAGCAAGTACACTAAAACACTTTTCCCTATTCTCTACATACAACCTTCCAAGACCTATTCAAGCCTATTAAAGAACTCATACCAATATTTAGTCTTCCAAAGTACATTTAAATTTCACATATAGTTGTATGCATCACACAATTTCACCAGTCACTTCAAATCAAATAACTACATTAGCTTGATCCCTCTTTGGAGTATTTGTATATAGGTAGTGTGCCCACACATAGGGTGTGAAGTGCATCCAATGTATCCTTTACACACTAAACTCTTTTCTCTTTCCCAAGTTTTCTACCAAGTTTAAGTACTAAGAGCTCCTAAGGGTTCTAAATATTAAATCAGACACATAACGAGCTCTGTATAGATCCAAGCTTTAATATTTCACTACTAGGGTGCCACAAGCATGCTAAGTAGAACCCCAAAAAAACTAGACCACAAAGACAACATCAAAAGTGGATAAAATTTTTGGAAGTGGATAAAAATTCTAGAACATAGACTACAACACCAAGTATTAGGGTGTCCTAAGTTTGGCATTCTTGTCTAATCCAGAAATAGAGTTTTGGGTCTTATTTATGATAGTCTACCATCCCTACACAATAATTTATAGACCTTGCATCATCCATTTCAGCCTAGAATAAGCTAAGTTTGATTTATTTACACTTTTTAATATTTTTATATGATGTAAAATACATACCTATTTACACAAATTAGTAGGCTAATTGAGACACATTAATTACTAATTTACATTTAATCAAACCTTTTATTTATTTAGGAATTAAACACTTAATTCCCAAAAATAATAAAAACACACCTCAAACATGACTATCATATTCTCTCCAACATCTTAATACCTCAATAATGGTCTCAAAACATGTAATAAAAGCTTTGAGCAACATTTGTAGATCTCTATGGGGCCACTTTTAGGTGTGCATTCAGTTGCAAACTAGGCAATGAGTAGGAACATGAACAATGTACGTGGTGAATGATCTCATAACAATTATTATACTCTTCACAAACTCTAAAATTGGATTTTATCACCATGAAGATCTTGAAATAAGTTTCAAAGCTCCCATATTAATGTGATCTTCTCTTTAGAGAACTTATAGGTACACACTAATGTTGTATGACTATGTAGATATGAGAATTGACTATCACATTCCATAATTTGTCATTTAAAAGGTATTTAATTCATTTTTAATTCTTCAATAATGTGTTTAACACCTTTAACTCTTCATTACACTTTCATGACCATGTTCATATCTTTCATACACCATGACTACAGATTGAAACTTGTAAGAAGTTGACTATGAGTTCTATATGGTTATGTCTTTTATCAATGCATGATCTTGAGAGATCTATCCTAGAAATAAAGTGATTTTTATGAAATTAAAAAATGAATCACAACATATCTAATTCATATGAAACCATTTTAGATCAATAAACTTTCTTCAAGTATTGAAATCTAATTGTAACCTTACTAGCAACACCAACCTAAAACTTGAATTGTTTGGCTCATGAAATCAACTCCAAAAATTCAAAACAAGATGGAAAAAATTAAAGGAGTAATTCCAAATCTTATATAAGTAATTTAAACAATTTTATTTTACATACCTACTCATACAAGTGGAAAATATGCAGGGTGTGTGGATTAGCTAGAAAAATAAGATAGTCAACTTGTTAAGAATGGTTAATAAAGTATAGGAAACCATTATTATAAATCAAAAGATGAAAATTAATTAGACCAAGTGTACTATCCACCACCAAGATAATTTTATTTGAAAGTCCTCTTACGATCTGTACCATCAAAATACCTATTGACTAGTTTTACTTGCCTAATGGAATGATGGAGAGATAGAAAAGTTTTATCCATTTTATATCACTTTCAAACTATATCAATCATGTAAATCAAGTTAGGGAAGGTGAAGGGTCACTTAATATGATTTTACCATGTGCCATTCTTCCCAATAGGCCATACACCCTTCAAAACTCCTTTTTCACTTATTTTCTCAATTTTTAGTTAGGAATCTATAAGTTTTAGTTAATCCTAACATTCTTGAAAGTTAATCTGACATAATGGACATTGGAAGGAAGTTTAGAACACTTTTACACAAAGGAAAACTGTACCACCCTCATTAATGACCCATATATGACCCCTAAATGACATAATGACTAAATTGGACTATGACCAAATCTAAAAACATATTAAATCACATCAAAAGGACTATGCCACACCCTATGACATGTTAATAGACCCCTATATCAAGTTTTGGACATTAGGGGGTTGAATTGTTTTGAATATGTGGTTAAAATTTTAAACATTCTTAGATATTTCCCAAAGGTGGTATACTTGCTATGCGAAGACCAATTACTTAATCTTGTCCATTAGGACAAGGAGCCACCTATACACTAGTTTAACACACAATTTTCCTTTTACACCACATCAAACATAAATGAAAGACACACAAAAAGACACAAAAAATGGAAATAAACATGTGTTCAACTAGAAAACTTATTGAACACAACACAATAGCTAAAATAAAGACACACACACACACACACACACACCTAATCTACTATATATAAAACCTAATTCTTGAGGTGAAAACATCTTACCATACTTAAACCAGGGTGAAATATGGCTCCCCTTGCATATTTATCACTCCATAAAGGTAATCTAACATGATAATCATGATCATCATCAACCACTTGCATATGTAGATCATCAAGAAGCCTACCATGTCTATATCTTCTTAAGCCTATAAGTGGTCTATTTAGAGCCTTCATGAATTCCCTTCCTTTCTCTCTAAGAGACTATATTAGAACTAAAATCCTATTTATCACTATCATATATGATATGCCTTCCTCAAATTATAGATTAGAGTGTATTATAGTTGTATCATCTTTATGTTCTTCTAGGTCAGCATGTGCTTGATACATGGAGTCATCAAGCTCTTTTCCTTTATGTTCTAATACCTCTGAATGTGGCTAAACATTAGATGGATATTTTGAATATCCTTGAAGCATATCAAAATATTTATTAACCTCATTCTCCATGTTAACAACTTCTTGGGTAGTAGATTCATCAATATCTTTCATAATTACATACTCTTGATCAATTAAATGACATTACTTTTTATGTTAGGAATAACACTTAAACAACTTGTTCATTAATCTCATTATTAATTTTGATATTAGACATGCAATCTCTTGGAAAAAATGGAGTCTTACCCAACTTATAAAATTGTTTGCATATGAAATTGAACCTTTGCCATAGTTCATCTTTATTCACAACTTGACACTCTTTTCCATGCTTGGTGAGACACTCAACATAATTTTTTTTAGAATAATTATCAAACACATAATATATATACCTATTAGGAGGATATTAAGCATTACTTAATTGATAAAACTCTTGACCTATGACATTAAACCTTTTCCATAAGTCATCCTCCTCTCCCTCATGAGTGTCATTAAGGGAAACTTCATCAATAATAAGTATAAATACATCATTATTTAAACTATGGTGTTCAATTAATTTCCTCAACCTATTACCATCATACTCATGAATCATGTAGTTATTTTTAGTAGCTTGTGAGAATGAATATTTGACACTTAACTTAGCTCCCTCAAATGGCTCTTCATGCATGATATAAGTGCCTAGGTCAGTTTGCTCAAAGTATGCATAAGGATCATGATCATAATAATATACACCATATTCATCTAGAAACAAGTCAACTATGCCATCAAGCATTCAATAAGCACAAACATACATAATACATTCTCATTGATCATACAATTTAAGTTAGAGTTTGCTTCAATGTAAGGCTCAATGTGAAACCTTATAAGGGGATGAGTTATTATAGTCAACTTGGTTCCATACCTTATCCTAAATTCCAATAAGGACTAGTTATCTAAAAAATAGCCACCTATCTTGGTTGTAAAGTCTCTTTAAAGATAAATTGTAAAATTAGAAGGAAGGTCAACAATAATAATGTCTTGAAGGATGGGAAAATTAGGAAAATCATGGAGGAAAACCTTCAAGTTTTTTTTATCAAAACTATTATCCTAGTAGGTGTACCATTTAGTTAAATCACTCCTTTGATATGGGTGTCATATTTTATGCCCAACATATTATCTACAACCTTGTGTATGATTAATGTATAAGCATCACTATCTACTAAAGATAAGAAGCCTATAATTGACTAAGGATAGGGGTTTTTATTGACACATATTTTCATTATTTCTTACCTAATCTCAGCTTTTAAGGTTTGAATTATTGCATATGGATCAGGTTCATCTACCTTCTTAGGATCAATCCTTTGCATTATGAACTCGGGCCACACTTGGAGACTTAATAAGAGTATTAGGTAGAAAATTAATAGATACCTTAGGAGGTAACTTTATTTCTTGAATGAGGCCATTATAATCTCTAATGTAAATTTCATATGCTTTGGGAAGAGTGAAACCACCCATGGATTGAAATGAGATGAAAATATTAGTACAAATGGATCTCAAGTATGTAGGTAACAAAAAACTAGAAGGTGGTCTCATGGGAGGAGGCAATCTATACCATGTATTTTGAAACCTCTCATTGAAGGAATGCATTATTTCCTTTTGGGCTCTTTTAATCACATTGAGCATATGTATGAGTTAAGTATGGTCAGTTTCATACTCAAACCTTGAAGTTAATAACACTCTAAAATCATCCCATGATGTGATGCATGCACCGAGAAATTTTTTATACCAATCAATTTATTTCCCTCTAAGGGACATGGAAAGGAGTCTAATGGAAATATTATCTCAATGACATTATGGAAACTATACAAATTAGAGATGTTCCTAATATGTTCACTAGGTGTGACATGACTTTCACCATTGAATGTGGACACACTCTTTGTGGTATTAGGGGGAATGGCATCATATGATTCAAGATAAATTATATTTTTAGTATTGAAGGAATGGAAGGAATGTGGCCTATCCATAATAGATTGGATTTATTCAAGTTCTTAACTTCCTTAGCTAGCAAAATCTTCTTGGTCTTTAAAGGGCATATTAGGTTGAGGGTATTGAACTTCAAGAGGAAGTTTAGGCTGAATAGGTGGATTGATATGATTGAATACTCTACTAGATGATGACCTATTAAGGACCATAAAGTATGAGATTAAATATATGAAAAAATAATGGCCTTAAACTATATTATACCTTGAATGGATTTGCCAAATGTTGAGTAGCACGCTAATTTGCAATTGATGTTGTCAAGACCAAAATTCACCTTGACAAATTATCTTGAGGACAATAGGTCTCACTAGGCATGAAAGAACTATTGTCACCAAATATTTCACCCTAGAGGAGGGTGTTCACGCCTCCTCAAATTTTTTTAAACATGGAAATACTTATAGGTATTTGGGTTTACCTATAGTAGAATTAGACCTCTAAGTTTAAGGGTTGTCTCCTTGAATATGCCTTAAAGTGATTATCACCTACTAAATAGATTGCTTGTAATAAAAGATATAGAAGTTTCTATGAAAATATACTATGATAAAGGGGTGATATAATATAAGGGTTTTGAAAATACCATCATACTTCTTTCACTAAGCAATAAGACCTACAAACTAGCTTCAAAGTCCTATAAGATTCTAACATAAGCATTTCAACATAGAGGTGATATGCATGAGACAACATAAGGTAAGTAAACCAAAAGGTAGGTTTCACACTCTAAGAATAATTATACACTTTAAGGGATCCTAACACACTAGATACACTCTACATGACCTCTTAGAATAGGAAATATTACATAAAATTGAAAGGATAAGGAGAATCAAGGATAAAAGATTATCACTTAACATCACCATACATCATGTTGAAAACTTAGACAAATGTTCATGAAATCAAAAATTTACTTGAATTTATTATTAAAATCCAAATTACAATGTAAAAACTAGAAGGTTTTCACCATACATGTGTGGTATTAGTCTCACAAAGCCAAAATGGCTACTACTTATAGAATTTGAGAGAGAAGTGAGAAGTCCAAGAGTGACTAAACCAAGTTTCAAGATAAAAAATGGAGTTACACATGAATTATAATTAATTAGGGGATAGACCATGTAAGGTATCATAGGAAAAATGTCACTCAAAAGCATGAAAATCCTAAAATGTGGCATAGGACTCCTCATTTGCATGCCTAGAAACTGTCTTCATTATTTGGCCTTCCATGAGTACTCCAAAATATACTATGGATAGATATAATTATTTAAATAAGAGGGAGAGGTTATAAATAATATCCAACATGCATTTTATGTGTCCCTAATAATTAGGATTCTTCTAGACATGAGTTATCACTACCTATAGTTTAATTAACTTCTCTTTCACTCCCCTTGCACACTTAGCACTAAAGTTTCCTTTAGTTTTCAAAACCATTAGATAAATATTATTTTATAACACTTTTAAATATCCATCATGGCCTTATATTCCATAGGTATACCTTAAAAGGCATCCTACTTGGAGTTTTCACCTTCTCACTTACTTGTTCAGTATGCCAGCTTTGATTTGCTAAGATGAAAGCATTTGCAAATGAAATTTTGAGATATTATGATACAATATATTGAAATTATATGTAATATAATATCCCAAAATATCTCCCAAAGTGTCTTAAATCTCTTGGAACCCTTTTGTACTTGCACAACATTAAAAATAGTCAATAAAAGCCATTTTCCATCTTGTTCATACAAGTAAGGTGAAACTTAAATTGATGGGGATGGGCACTAAATATTCCTATACAATTTTTAATAAATTTCCTACCCATTATATCCCATTTATATTCTTTTCCTACTTCATTTTCCCAATCAGATCACTAGCAAGGGGTTTGGATGATTTTGAGTACTTTTAACCCTTAAAGTTTGTTCATACAAGTATGACACTAAATTTGGAAAAAAATTATAAAAATTATTTTTTAAAGAGATAATTAAAAATCTCCAAACTCCTCATAACCCCATGATAATCCTACATTTAGGTGTGATCATCTTAAGTTAGTCTCTTGAGCTTTGTTCTCCATTTTGCATACCCTAAGATGGTCTTAAGCCAAAAATTAGATTCCTTGTAGTCTCTTTTGAATTTAAATAACTCAATCACACCTTATAATTCCCCATGGAGGTGTCCTAATTATTTTTAATTATAAACAAATTCTATAAGTGAAAACATACCCCCTACAAGTTTAAGCCTAATAAAGGCCTAGTAGGATTTGACTACATCTATATGGGTTTGGACAACCCTATTATGGTTCAAGAATTTATGAAGACTCCCCTATGTTAATTTATTCCTAACATATCTCATAACATCCTCCTAAAAATTTTCAACATCTCTCAAGTCTTTTTCTTTACCTAACTTGTTAAACCTGTAGCATTTACACCCTCGAGGAGTGCCATCTATCTGAGACAAAATAGAGGGCACTTACCATTTTGCCTTGAAAAAGGTGAATATATGAAGAGATTATCCAAGTGAAAGGGACCCTATATGAATTTTTTTAGATTTTTATCACATGAATATCCCATCTAAAACTCATTATACTCTCAAGGTAGACTACCAAGTAACTCACTATGTGCAGGGTATCAAGTATGACTATAGGTTATCATAATAAAATCTCTCATTACCCTATTTACATGATATAGGGGTATCTTTATGTGTTAATAATAATACTGAAGGTGTTCACAATTCTTACAAACTTCTTATCATCCATGTTTACATCTTTAACCCATGTCTTTTCTTAATTAGGCCTAACTAGTATATAGACTATGTCTTACCTCAGAAAAAGAGCCTACATGTAGGTGTGTCTACATGATAGACCTTATATAAAATGAATAAAGACTTAATTTGAGCCTTAAAATTCTCTTTTATAATTAATCTATACTTTTTCTCATCATATTCATTCTAGGATATACTCCAAGTCATTTATTTTAGCTCACTGTCATGACATAGTCAACTATAGTTGACTATTTTGAAACAAAATGGAGGTATTATAGGTGTGTTTAAAACTTAAAAATTTATGATTAACCTTATATGATTAATTTTAGGTCATAAAGCCAACTCAAATTTCAATTTTTTGTGTTTGTAGACTTAATGTCACCAAGGTTCACTTCATGAGTTTATGAGGCACCTACAGTCAGGTTGTAGGTGACTTTTTTGAGTAATGACACACTTGTAGGTGTTAATGGAGGTTCATACCTAAAATTTAAAACCTTATTTATAACCTTTGAATAATTCATGTGCCCTCACTCTAATGGAAACACTAGTCATGGTGATATTCTCTTGTATTTCTATCTTAGGTTGTAAGACCATTTGGAGCCAATATCCTATACACTAAATGTTTGTAGTAAATAAATATGCAAATTTGAAGATTTATAGTATGGTAACCTATTGGCTAAACCACTCAATTAATTTTTCAATATGTTACCCTAGGCTAGGGATTAAATATGGAAACATTTTACTTTATCAAAACTCTATGTGACATCATCATATAGTAATGCCAAAAGTGGTCGAGGATCTATTTTAGGGCTTTAGAGAAACTTGTCTCTAAATTCAAATTATTTTATATTGAAATGACTTCTCAATATTACCACCAATATAATTTAAAAAATTACTATAATATTTTATCCAAAATCCTAAGACCTTAAGAAGGGTATCAAAACATGTGACAACATCTCTAAGTAACATTTATAGATCTCTATGGAGCCACTTGTAGGTGTGCATTCAATTGTAGACTAGGCAGTGAGTAGGAACATGAATAATATAAATGATGAACAATATCATAACCAATATTATATGCTTCAACTACTCTAAAATGGTTGTTTCTCACCATGAATATCTTTAAACAATTTTCAATGATCCCATCTTAATGTGATATGCTCTTGAGAGCACTTGTAAGTGCACATTAATGGTGTATGATTGTGTACATATGAGAATTAATTATCACAGTCCAAAATTTGTCATTTTAAAGGTCTTTTCTTGATTATTAATGATTCAATAATGTTAAATACACCTTTAACTCTTCATTACACTTTCATGACCATGTTCAGAGCCTTCATACACCATGATTGTAGATTGAAACTTGCAGGAAGTTAACTATGAGTTGCATATAGTTGTGTTCTTAATCAATGCATGATATTGAGAGATATGTCTTGGAAATAAACTAATTTATATGACATGAAAACATTGATCACATCATATCACATTCATAGGAAACCACTACAAAGAAAAAATTGTTTGAAAGTGTTGAAATATGACTACAACCTTACTAACAACATCAACCTATAACTTTAACTATTTGTATCATGAAATCAAATCCAAACATGAGAAAAAAGTTATAAGTCATGAAATGAGGAATTACACATCTTGTAAAAGTAATTTCAATAATTGTATTGTATATACCTACTCATATAAGAGGAAAGCCTATAGGGTATAGGGATTAGCTAGCAAAACAAGACATTCAACTTATTAAGAATGGTTCATAAAGTATAGGAAATAATTATTCTAAATCCAAAAATGAAAATTAATTTTCTAATTATAATATCCACCACCAAGATCATTTGACCTAAAATTCTTCCTACTAGTTGTACCATTAAAAGACTTATTGACTAGTTTTGCTTACCTAGTGGAGCGATGGAGAGATAGAATGGTTTTGGCCCATTTTTGGCACTTAAAAAGTAGATAAATAATGGAAATGGAGATATTAAATCTTAAGGGTCATTTCATATGATTTTACCATGTGCCATTCTTCCTAATAGGTCGTATAACCTTCAAAAATATTTCATTTTCACTTGTTTTCTTGATTTTTAGTTAAGAACCTACAAGTTTTAGTTAGTATTGACATTATTGACAAGGAATATGACATAATTTACATTGGAATGAAGTTTATAAAACTTTTACACAAAGGAAAACTATACCACCCTCATTAAGGACCCATATATGACCCCTAAGTGATATAAAATGACAAGGATCAAATTGGACTGTGACCAAGGCTAAAAACATATTAAATAAAATAAAAAGGACTATGAAACACCTTATGACATGATCACAGACCCATATATAAAGTTTTTGACTATAAGGTGTTTACCTATTTTGATTGGGTGGTCAAAATAGTCAATAGAGATTATAGTTGATTCATCACCGTATTCATGCTCATCTGACCATCATATGCCCATTTTTTTCAATAAATGTAGGGTAGTGAGCCTCATCTATCTTCATTTCAATGACTTAAAAGTCATAATGTATAATCAACTTTGTGACTTTGATTTCCACATCCTTTAGTCATCCAATAGGTTCTACTTGTCTATCGTATAAAAGGCTTAAAGTGACATGATTATAGATCAATATAAGTTTACCAATAACTACCCATGTTGATCTCAGGATCATGTTAATGGTGATAGAAAAAACAAATAATGCATTGTATATTTCATACACCACTACTCGATCGATCCTAGAATCAACATCCCAAGGTTTTTTAGTCTTAACATACCATATCATTTTATTTATCCATTGTAGGCCTTTATATACACATTCCAACAAATTACAGAGAAGATCAGTGACATTATATGAAATGTATTCATTACACAACATATTAAGTAACTTAATTAAATCTCTTAGGGTGAATACAACACCATCTTATCACATAATGTGAACTATCTATTCTATGCATCTGTAGTTGTAACATCATCTTTGATAGTCTCCTATTGTTGTATTATTTTCAAAATATATGCAAATTCTTACATTAATCCTTTATTAGTGATTGGCTCATGATATTTGTCTTACTAAGCCTTTATTATCTTGTGATCTTGGGAAATCTATAGATGTGGTAATATGTTTTCCTCATGTTGTTTTCATGTGTTTAATTTTATAAAGGCATCTTTTCTAGGTTTTTCACTAATCAAAGTCACATACCTTATTGCCTTAATTTTTTGTTGTTTTTCCAAAAAGATATAGTCCTTTATGTTATGTTGATATGAAAATATACAATATGCACAATATGATTATCATTAAGGATTTGATGGACAATTAAGTTGTACATTATAAGATTCTCTACATAAGTACCACTCAATTAGAGGTCATTAAGAATTATTTCCCTTACCTCTTTGAGGATCACCTTGGTATCCTCCCCTATATCGTCCTAAGTTTGTTTAGATTCCCCAACCATTTTACTATTACAACCCAAAGCTCCTCAAATCCTATTGTGTGTTCCACCTTTATCATTTTAGGTCATCATAACCACCAAATTGGTATTAAGTGATGGCACCCAATTTGTCTATTGTGCCTAGGGAATCATAAGATTATATTGAGAAGAATATCAATATTATGTTGATGGAGGTGCCTAGTTGTGGGATGGAGTTGTCGAAGCTTGAGATGGTGGTGTCCAACTATCCATACCTATATTTTGATATTATGTTCCCTTTGGAATACATGGTGAACCCATCTATTCTACACCTATCATGATAACTTATGAGTTGGGAACTATTTTAGTCATAGTAGTTGTTTGTTACACAGTGACTGTAAACACATTCTTTTTAATATCCTTTTTTAGTTCTTGGAGAGATATAAAAAATTTTCCATCGTGATTAGGTGAATTTAAAAATTTTAAATATAGAGTGTATGGATTCTTGACATACTAGTGTAGGATATGGTTTTGAGATTTTGCATGCCCTACCACTCTACATATTTTTTAAAACTTTATTTTGATTCTTGGTCACTCATTCCTATGATGCCCTTCCTTGATGCACTATGTACACCATAGACTAGACTTATACTTATCTCCTCCCTCTTGATATTGGTCCATCTTTCTCAGAAGTATTTGTATAGTGTTTCAAATTTTTTAATTTTAAGGTGAAGTATCACCATAATATTTGATTTATTAAATCCTAATAATAACTACTCTTGTGTCTACCTTGGTGTTGAATTATGTTTGATTGGTGGTAAACTATATTCTTGTTCACAGTCCTTCCAAAAACCAAGTTTCTTTATCTTTATCTTCTAGAGAAAGCTCCACTTTATTCATCACATTAGAGAATCAATGATCATATTCAAATATGGTCTCTTCTATTCCCTATTAGATGAACATTTCTTTATCTTGAATTATGTGATAATCATGTACTTTAACTATTGTAGATCTATTTGATTAACATATATGCAAAATATTAATTTCAACACATGACCAAACAAATCTCTAATTAGTTTTCATTTCTTTATTGAATCCAAAATAATTAATTTGACCTACCACTTCATATCACATGTGAACAAGTATTTTTATGGATCTATAGACCCATCATAGGGCTCTATATTGATAAAGGCTCCTAACTAAGATTCCATATTATTATTTCTCACATGTATCATAGTCATTTACTGAACAACTAGTATCTAAATTTTTTGTGGAATTGAAGGGAATACCTAAGGTTTTAGCACTTTTCATGTCCCTAATTGTTCTAGTGGTGAATTAGTCTCTAATGTATATTGATCCTCTTCCTCTTCTTCCAATATCTGAATTTATGTGAGGAACTCTCTTGTGTAAGAATTATGGGATACATCTCCATAAATGCTAATGATTAAATATTCTTCTTTTGTTGTTTAAAAAAAATATGTGTGACTTGAAAATATACTAATTTTTGTGCCTTGATAAATTTATAGTGAATCTATTTTATGAATGGTCCTTGTCAATCCTAATCTTCCAAAGTGGTATTGAAATTAATACAATTCTAAAGAAAATAGGCTTGGGGGATTTCTAATCACAATGTGAATGATTTTTTACCTCTAATAACATATTTCTCAAAGCTTGAACCTATGTTATGTCTATGACTATATGAAAATCATTTTTATCCTCTATGGAATACTCATATATATGTTTATGAACTCTTAACTACCTGATCTACTTCTATATTATTTTTTCCTCTTCTTCTCTCTCAATCCTCCTCATCCTCATGTTCTCTATCTAAACTAAGATTAGGATTCTTAATATTCCTCTCATCACCTATCTATTCTTCCCTTCTCTCCTTCTCACTCTTGTCTTCTATTCTAATATAACTCATATTCACAAATTAATAGGTCCTATTTAGTTTATTCCATTTATTCCATAGTCTTAGTTCTCTTTCTAACTCTAGAGTCTTTTCTAATTTTTATCCTCTTGGTTATCCATTCTGGAATTAGGTTCAAATTCTTACCTTTTTATTGTCCCATCACTCACCCTTATATCACACACATCCCCATGGATCCTAAATTGATTACTCCATTATGAGCAAAATAATCACCATGTTCATTTCTATAGCCAACATCTTGATTAACAAAGGGTTTTTTCACAAAAAATTAATTTTGATCCCCCTAATAAATAGATCATTTACCATTTAAAATTTTATATACCCTTGTAATTTAAACTCAATTATGTATCCATTGATGGTATTAATTATCCAATGATCAATTTCACAAGTAAAACTATTATATAGGTTATATATCCTCTCTATATTTTAATCATTTCATGAAATAACATATATAGATCTAAATTAGAAACAATGATATTCCAATCCATTCAACCTAATAGATAATAATCTAAGTAGTTTGTAACAAAATATTTCATAAGTCTCACCCTAAATATGTTCTTTTACTATTTCTCTCATGCTACATCCTATCCCTTGTGATTCCTCCTCTATGAATTTATGAATCTTATATTCTAATCAACTTTCTACTTCTCTTTGACCAGGTAACCATCATAACATCACCTTATCCAATGATGTTCCATGCCCACTACACTATTGTTAGTATATGTTATTGATGATTCATCAAAACATGATAATTACAAGGATAAGTATGTGAATCAAATTAGGAAGTAAGATAAAACATAGATAATTAAAGGAATATAACACATCTAAAAGGCAATGTAGATATATTCTTAATAAGTTGTAATAATCAAATAGATCAAGCTTAACTATGTATGAAGTATAATCTTATTAGTAAAACCATATAAAGAAGCTAATGAAATATATCTAATTATGTGAATCAATAAATGACCATAGATAGACAACCATAGAAAATTTAGTTGAACATCCATTACAAAAATGATCAAAACACAGAGTAATAATTATAGATTAATCCTTATATTACATTGAATCCACCATAATTGTAGAACTAGATAATGATATAAATAAGTCCAGCCCTATTATTACATTCAATAAAAACATATATAGATGTTAATCCAATTCTTGTTCTAACTTTATTGAGCTATTCTTGGAGAAAAGTTGCTTATGCAATTAGAATAACTATGTAACAATAAAGCCAACATAATATCTATTTGTCAAATATGTCCAAACATGTAATTTTACACTCATATTTACTTTCTAACAATATTATTAAATCCACATAATGTTGGCCTACTTATATAAATATCTACATAGCTTCATCTAATAAGGTTTTGGAGGTGGGCTAGGATCAAGTACACTTCTTAATTATTGGGCTTATCAACACATTTTATTTATCTAGCCTTTAGGGATGCCTCATGGTGGATGGGAACATATAAATATAAAGGTATATAGGTGGGTGAGGATATCCCAAGTTATGATATAAACTACAATGGAGTGCCACTAGATACTATAATATTTATCTACTTGTGATATTGTATAGCATCCATATAGGGGATTTTAGGGTAGGTCAAAGGATAGAGTGGAGTTGAGATGTATTCAATTCAATGTTATATTCATGACTAGTGGTTTAATGTCTATAATAATTTTTATTTTTTGCATGCCATCATAGAAAATTTACATCCCATAAAATGTGTGCCTAGTAGCATTTGTATGGGGATGTTTTATTAGGGATCCAAAATGAGAGGGTGATATGGGTCATCTTACTCCTACATACCTAACTCCCATCCCCTATAAAATATTGGTCCATTAATTTAGACACATGATGTGGATGATATTGGTTATACACCATCCTATACAAGATGGTATTCATCCCATAGGTGGCATG
Source organism: Torreya grandis (assembly GCA_037957365.1). Lineage (NCBI taxonomy): Eukaryota > Viridiplantae > Streptophyta > Pinopsida > Cupressales > Taxaceae > Torreya > Torreya grandis. The sequence goes on from JARHVA010002187.1 coordinate 2,217,083, forward strand.
TTTTATTTTGAGTAATGGTGGGTGATCTTATAACACAAGGTGATTGGATGTAAGTGGTGCAATAGTGGTTGATCCTAATTTTCCTCTTGAAAGTAGTCATATGTGTATTTTATATTTTTTTATATAATTTTATTTATTGTGATAATAATTATATTGATTTGATTTTCACAATGGGTGATTATTATTGGAAAATCATTATAGAGACATCCCTATAGGTTCTCACATGGCATGTGTCTAGTGAGGATGCCCTTGATGGGATTTTTGATTGAGTGACATAAATTATAGGAGATCATTCTACCATATTTTATCATCTATGTATAACTAGTACAACTTATGTTGAAGCAATGATAGATCATTATAAGGTGATAATAGATAAAGATGTAGTTATTATGGATTAAAAATAGTTGAGGGCAAAGCTCACATGATGGGGCATCACCCTTATCTTGTATCAACATATCTAGATAAAATAATTACTTTATTATGTGCATTTTTAGTGTGATCACATGTCACTAAAGGAAAGACTATTTATGTATGAAGATCATGTGTAGAAAAGTGAATCTCATTCAAGATTGTGAGTAATTAATAGTTAAGTTTCATAATTTTATAGTATATTTTTAGTAGAGGGTGGTGTTATTATACAAGTAAAGGATCCCATTATTATTTATAGTTATATCATGTTATACTTTTATTACATAAACATTTTGATGTGTGTGTGTGTGTTTTGTGTTTATTTGTATTTATATTAGAGTTATGTAGAGTATGTATACTTTCACATGGTTATAAATTTTGCTTTGTAATTTGATAGATTAGATTATGTGATGATATTTGGTATTGAAAATTTTATTGTATTTGAAAATAAAATGTGTTATTTGTATTTATGATACATGTTTATTTAATTTAATTACAATTTATTCAATTTGTTGGTTCCCAATTGTACACCTCTTACACTTAACATTGCACACTTGAAAAAATGGAAAACAAAGATGAAAAACCCATTAATATGTCATTATATCTAGGGAAGGGTTTAGCATCAAGACCAGACTGAATACATAAAATGACTAAGAGGAACCTATAGAGGGTATGGTTAGATCCCTGCTAATTATGGCTCTACTTGAGCCAAGCTGATATGACCTATGGGGTAGATTGATCACATGGAGAGATTATACAATTCAACCTTGATAGGGATTTTCAACATAAGGGAACACAAATTTGACTAGAACACAACCAAACTTTATCACTCCACTTGGGAAAGGTTGTCACACAAAATGATCAAATGTTTTAGGCTAGATACAAGCTACTAAAGATAGACAAGGGTCAAATGGAAAACTATAACACTATGCTTCAAAACACAAAATGTAGACATATGTTAAGTATGTAATATTTATGCATCTACAGGGCAAATAACACTTAAGATATGCAATAAGAGATATTACTTGTGGGGTAGGACAAGGTAGAAGAGTTAGATGATTATATAAAATTGGATGGTGTTTTGGTGGTTTTTCAAACAATAAGGATTATTTCAACATTCATGACATCACTTATTGAAATGATACAACAAACTTAAATGTAAAATAATGGAACTATTAGGAGTAATTTGCACTTATTGTTGCCAATAAAATTCAAATACCCAAATGATCCTTGAAATCCTAGAACATACATTGAAACTAGAATCTCACATGCTTTTTCCTATCAAATCCATAAACCTAGGGCTCCCTAATAAGTTATTCAATAACACATCCTAAAATAATACATAAAGAGTTTATTATCTAAATCTATGTTCCAAATGACAACCAATAATGAGCATAAACCCAAATGTCCAATCAACAACATGTGTAAAACATATTACTACACTTCATTAACAAAAAATAGTAGAGAACCACAAACATTTTCAATAACTTTCCAAGAAAATATTACACACATAAATGTTTCAAATTGATTCTATGGGGACAAACATGGTGGATATACTCCATGTTGGATAGGGGAGACATAAAAATGCTCACAAATATTGCTAATGGCTATTCAAGTGAAACCACCTTAGAAAGAGAGGAAAAATACACACACAACCATGATCCCAAAATTTGGAATAGAATATACTAAGGAAGACATAGACAAACACAATGAACAACACAATGCCTAATGAACCCAACCTCATGAATAGAGGAAGAGCCCTCTATTTATACATTTATTGCCCATTTCAAATCTGTAAGTGCCACAATCCCACAAAGATGCTCCTAGTTGGAAAAGATTCCTTTTCCATGCTTGAAATCTTCATGTACTTGTAAGGAAAATGATTATTATAGCTATCTTTACAAAGAAAGATGGAGATTTATAACAAACTCCTTGCTTTCTTGGCTTTAAATTCTTTCAAATGAGCTAGAAGGAGACTATTCATGGTGGAGGGTAAATGAACCATTTATCTTTATGTGTAACTACCTAAAGATGCCATAGACCACATAAATGCATAGATAGAATATTTTAGATAGTTACCCTTCCCTTTATGCATGCCATGGAACAAACTACTCTTGCCATGATTTATTATGAATATTTTGGATCCATGGCTACTTGAGAGGTCTTCCTTGGAGTGACTCACCTTGGATTTGTAGACCTATAATTTAAAATTCATGGAGGAACTTAGACAATAAAAATAATGAAAAATGCAAAAGACTTAGGTCATTTTTAAATTTTTTTCCTTTTGGCTCCAACTTGTATTTTCACATTTTGCTTCTTTCATTTTTTATTACGTAAATGCATTATTTTCAACTTTTGACCTAATTGAGAAAATTTTGAGCCCTCTTGATAATTTATAAATTGAAAATTTTCAAGATAAAAATATTCAAATGAGCACATAAGGGATTAATAAATCCTGATTAAATTATAATACATTGATCATTGACTATTCTAGTTTTTAAAAAAAGTAATTTTCTCTTCTTATGTAGGATTTATCTAAGGTTAGCACTAGATCATCAATTATGTGAGCATAAACCCCTTCATACTGGCATGTCAAAATTATGGAAACAACATCAATAAGTTCTAAGTGTTTTTTCATCTTTAGATCTCCTATGGAGTCACCATGCCTCATTTGCTATTTAGCCTAGTCAACCTATTGCCATTGGTGGAAGTTGTGCGAACTAGGTTTCACAAGGTCATGTTATTTATATGACATGTATGACAATGTGGCATCTCCAATTCAATTTTTATTACTAATATATTTTCCCCCTTTTTATTTTTAAAAAAATTACCATGAATTAAATTCAACATTCACATGCATATCATTTAATGTCTACATGAACATTTTTGAAAAGCATGCAAACATCAAATTTAAGCCCTAATAGATAGCTACCATGGATTAAATTTTATGTATACATGATCATCATTTGATGTTTTTGTGACCATAAATTAATTCCATGTGACCATGAAATTTAATTCCTAATGGATAATGGATGAGCTTAATTTTAACATCCGTGTGACCATCAATCACATTTGCATGGCCATCATGCTGCTTGTTGGAAAATTTATTTGGGGAATTCATTTATCAAAATTTTGGTCTTCAGTATTTTTTTAGGATAATTGTTTCAAACATTTTATCTGAAAAAAATTCCTTGAAGAATTAAAAATTATTTGGACATTCTTCTCACAGCATTTTCTCCAAAGCATTTGATCTCTTTCAGCCTTTTTTCCACGGACAAAATGTCCAATGGAATTTCTTTGGGCCTTTTGTATAAACATTTCTCCTAAAAAAAATTGAACATTACACTTTTCTTGAAGAAATGCATTTCTTTAGACTTTTTGTGTGAACACTTTGGCCAAAACAAATAGATCTTCAAGATTTTTGTGTGAATAATTTTTATGAAAGACTCTAAGGGATTTATACTCACTAAGTAAATACTAAATTAGGACTTAACCAATTCAACACAAAACTTGACATTTCACAAACACTTGAAAATAGGACTTGGGCTAAGGACTTAGGATTTGATACTCGACTCAGGAAGACTTAGGCATTTATACTTGACAAGGGCCCAATTGCTTTAATGTAATTTTTGGCAGCAACATAATGAGCATACCATTTTGATAGAAATATTAACTATGCACTATGCTAATTATTATTCATATTTGTCTTGTGGTACTTGTATTTAACACTACTAATTTTATATTAGTTTTTTATAACTCCAAACTACATTTTGATTTTTTCCTTTGGTATTAAAATTAGAGATTTGTTATCATCATAGATATTTGTATCTTTATTTTTTATTCTATTTCTCTACAATGTGATAATCCTTTTTTCATAAAGTTGTGTAATATTTCCTTGAAATGCATAATAGTATTTATCCCAATGTCCATTAATACCTTGATAAGTAAAAAATTCTTGAATTTTATGTACTCAATGATGAGGATATGATAATAAATAGGAGGTACAATGATTAAAATTCCATCCATCAATGTATGTAATATCATGTGGTCAATATCATAACTTTTCAAATTGATGTGATGTAATATTACTAGAATTATATTTGTTACCTTTAGATGAAGCTTTATGATTTGTTTCCCTTTATTTATTAAGTACTTTGACCTATTTTTTTTTATAAGAACCTTCTTGAGTGTTGAATTTATATTATCAATGACATGAAAGGGATTTTTTCTTTTGGGTGTTAAATTTGGATTCCTTTGTTTATTGATAATCAATTGCTTGTATGGATATGATTGTGATTTGGTAACATTTCTTGTTGTGTAATTTATCTCAAATTAATATTTTAATACATTTATGTATAATTTCTCAAAAAATATGTAAAGTGTATGCATGTTTCATTCTTTGAGTGGTGATAAGAGACCCCTACTAAAGATTAACTAATTTTCCTAATCTGAAGGTCGATAGGTTAAATAATGCAAAGTATTTTTGAACCATAATATATAATATTAAATGAGATCATTTTTTACCTTGTTTTAAAATTTATAGATGATCTAAGGTAATCTTGGGTATCATCTACTTATGATAATTATATAAGGATACATCTTATAATTCTTTGAAGTTAGATAAGGATCTACTAGGTAAACTATAGAACAAATATGAAGCCTATCTTGTGATACTTCTATGATATTTTAGTAAAATACATCTATCATTACCCCATTTTATAAACTAAAGTGTATATTATGTTAAATGAGTACAAGTATGTCCAAAACCATCAAAAATAGGTAGTGTATTCATAAAAAATATTATGGATATGGTTGTTCATATATAACTTATGTAATGGGTTGTCATAAGATTACATTATATTTGATATTCACACAACATGATCTAGTTTGTAAAGTGAGATCAAGAACTTGATTTTAGAGCTCTCCATTGGTATACATCATGGATACAATATGAATATTATGAATAGTATTGGTTTCTAAAGTCTCACTTATGGATTGTAATTATTTATC